>VUQG01025449.1:41224-66339 GCA_015106755.1 Etia nguti | reverse complement strand
GAGGGAAAAAAAAAAAAAAAAATCTCTCTCTCTATATATTTATATATATATATATATATATATATATAAGCTATGCATATAGTAGAAGCTATACATATAGTAACGTATAGCTTCTTAAAGCTTCTTAAAGCTTCTTAAAGCTACAACCCTGTTTAGAGTAATATTGGTGGTCTTTGTAAAATGTGAACAAAAATCTGAAATCAGCTTAATCCCGCTCGCCCTCTAGCCCCAGATGTTTTTTCCTTAGCCCCAGATCTCCAGAATAAAAATAAGTAAAATGTTTAGAAAAGGTGTATTCAGGCATCTGTTTGTCACTGTTTATCTGGGGCAATGTCACAGAAACACTTGGAAACAACATCAGCAGCTGTAAAACACTGAGTGAGCTCCATTCAGTCCAGATTAACAAACTGGTGGTTGCTAACCAGCTAAGCGCTTCAACAATGGGTGTAAGAAGCTTTCTAAAAAAGGAAGGTGATGGAGGTGGAGAAGGAGTCCTTTTTGGACTGGAATATCTTTATAAAATGGTTAATTTCGGCTAGATCAAAGTCAATGACACTTTTTAGCTGGATAACGTAAAAGGAATACGTAAAAGTCCCTTTGCCAAAAAGTTGATTCTACCTTGTGACAGGAATGTTGTTTGTGCCTCAAAATGACTTCACATGCTTCATGACAGATTTATTTGAAATATGTTTCACAGATCACGGGCCAACAAGTGATTTACAATGTTTTAATTACAGGCCACACAACACCGGCTTCAGATGCAAACTCAGGTTGGTGAGTCAGTAAGTGCTTCTAAAACATTTATTGTTTCAAGTTAGGGCTGCTGTCTATCTCTGACACACTGAGCCAGAGATTCAAACACCTCTCACGCCCTGTCACACGTCTATTGTCAGATGTAGGCTGAATCGAAAAACAAATTCATTACTCATGACGAAGCTATTCAGATGATCAAAGCGACAAATATCCAAAAATCTATCACGCTGATTTGTGAAAGCAGCAGCACAGCCTCTCTCTCTCTCTTTCTTCTCTCAGACTGTGCACACAAGAGATGGTGAGCAACCATGGTCACATTGAGTAACCGTGGTTACAGGGGGACCCTATGTATGTCCAGCTGTATGTGTAAGTCTGAAACTCTGAGTCCCAGTAGAAGACATATATTATAGCTGGCATTCAGTAGTTACTTTGATGGCTGTTTAGCTTTTACAGTATGAAATACTTGGATCTGATGAATAATACGGTGTTTTAGTAAATGTATGAGTTGTATAAGTCATGTCAAAAAAGAGAGATTTGGATAAAAATTTGATTGCAGATTGTTTTCACATCCAGGACGGGAGAGAGCAGAGGTCAAGGGTTCAGCAGGGTCATCCAAAAGACGAGACAGCGGAAACGTTGATGAAGTTTAAAAACTGAACTAGATGTTGGCATCTTACGGTCTCACAAACGACAACTTTTTACATTTTTTTTCTCAAGGTTTTTTTTTTTGCTGCTTAAATAAAATAAACTGTAAGAATGTTGACAAACTCAAATTCCACTTATTTTAGTTTCATCCTGTGACTTTTAGCTTTAGGTAGTACCGGAGCCACTAATGAGCCACTGTGCCCTGAAGGGAACAGCTGACGCAGAAAACATATAAAATATAAATTGTAAAAAAACCAAAAACAACAAAAAAAATAACGTATCGATACCAAGTTTGACATCAGCAACATGTTTCATTAACATGTTGCTAAAAAGATTTGTTTTTCCTGAAAAAAAAAAATTATTTGTTATTTTACTAAGTGATCTAGCTTTTGAGATATGCTCGATCTGCTCTCACTCCCACAGCGTTTCAAACTAAAAGATGAGATTGGGAAAGAAGGGAGTGTGCACAAATGTGTGCTTGCGCCACATTTGTGCCATGCGTATAAAAAATAGTCAAAAACACATTGTTGAGAGTAACATGTCCTTTCATGACCATGAGTAGTGAGAGAGTACACTGACGGATGAACTTGTGCATTCTTGCTGTTGATTTAAAAAAAAAAAAACCAAAGTAGTCTGTTTGAGCCATGGGAAAAAGTCTGCTAACTGTAGTTTTGACAGTTAGTGTGATCTTTATGTAGCTCTTAGGAAGGCATCTTCTTGTCAGATAAAAACAACTGACGTTAATGCCCTACAGCCTGAGTTTGACATTGAATTACTCGCTTATTACCCATGTATGAGAAAGCCAGTTAATCCGCAGTACCCCTACTGAAAAGAAGAACTGGTGAACACAGGAAGAAAAGCAGTGAGTAGAGATGGCATTGTCAGCAGTTTATTGATATTTTGCAAGCAGAAAAACAAGACTTAAAATGAGCCACACAACCAGTAAGTGGGAGCTAACGAGCAGCAGGGCAATGGGATAAAAGTGTCGTGACGCTGGTTTGTTCTCTGTCACGGCGCCAGCCTCAGGGTCCTCCCACTGCCCAATGTCTCCCTGGGTCAGTCGACTGCAGGCGTGCCCATCAGAATGAAAACAGAACGAACAGAGACAGAGTGTGAAAACACTATAGTGTTAGTCCAGTATAGATGCTGTGTAAGTAGGCTTTCTAGGAAAGGTCAATTGATAAAGAGACCTGACAGGGCTAGTAGCACAAGGCCCACTTAGACCCAGAGGTATTAGTACAGCCTGAATGCAGAACAGCAGCCACAGACAAGTAGACAGTGACAGGTGGAGGAAAAATTTGAGAACCATGCCATGAAAAAACTGCAGTGTTAGCCATGAAGAAATGACCTGATTGAAGTATGAACAAGGTCCTAAGTAAACAATATTTTTTATAGCAGCAGTTTGAAAGGTTGCTGTACATGAGACTTCTTTTTTCACATAGCTGATTTCTTTTTTGCGAAATCATTCACATCGGGCTTAGGACAGATTAGCATCACTGTCAGCAGCATTGAAAATATGTTTAGCAAATAGTGGAACTACTTAGACAAGCGAGGACCTTTGTTTTCATTTTTCTCCTTTCTGAACTGCCTGCCCCACCTCATATCTTTTCACTTGTGTCTGGTATTCCAGTCTGTCAGATCGTCCTGTTGTCCTTCTGTGTCTTTGAGCTTTTGTCTCCAGTACCTCCCTCCTTTTCCCTTCTTTGAAAGATTTATTGTACTACCCTTGCCAACTCTGGCTGCAGGATACACTTGTCAACAAGTGCATCCTGCAGTCTATCTGCAACACTTTTTACTATTTTCCATAAATTCATTAAAATGCCATTTGTTTACTGAATTCTTTTGCTTTTGGTGTCTGATTGCAAATATTTGTGGGACCACTTTCAATTAAAAAAAACAATTGCACAGGTGGGGAGAGGGACAGAAAACCTGTCTTCAACCAGTCACGATCTGACTCGGACTGACTGCATTCTTCAACAGATTTCTGAAGGTTTGCAAATATTTGCTGTCTAATTCATACATGCAGACAGATTGCAAAGAAGCCGCAATCAATCTGAGTCAGTCTGCGCTTATATCTGCAACACGTCAATGCATTTAGTTGCATTACGGGATTGACTCAAGTGGCTGTCGGTTGTTTGAACTGGTTAAAACAAGGTTGTCATTTTGGAGTTAAATTGCTGTTGTGCAGCAACTACGTCATTATTTGTGGAGGAATTTCTGAATTACTATTTCTGATCTATTAGTTTCTTGCTGGACTGTGATTGTAAATTTCTGGCAGCAGATTTATCACAGTTAATCTCTGTATTATCTCTAAGGGAAGGGAATGGGGTCAAGTAATTGTAAACTTGACATCATCAGCTGGAAAGTTATAAAACACTGACAGCAGACTGACTCCTTGTCTCGAAAGCAACCATGTCAAAGGCACTGAGAGCTCATACCACCCTTTTGCAACAATATTGGCTGTGTTGTGGTCTGCAACCACTGTTTAACCTGCAGTTTCCTACAGTAATTTGCAGTTTTAGGAAGAACCTTTTTGTCCCGACCATCCATCACATCAGTTAAAATTTGATGTTATTGTCTTATTACTAAAGGTTCTAGAAGTTTAGTGACTCAGTGAAACAGGTCATAGAATCGCTTATAATGAATTGTATAATTGTGTTAAAGCTGTGTTTGTGTCGTAAAAATTTCTGTCTTCATTCCACACATCTGCCATCAGCTGACCCGTACAGGTCAGTCCCGCCGACATTTCAGGTGTGCATTTCACCAGTGTCCTCGCAAAAGTTATCCACTTAAACCTCATCAGATTTAGCCAGATGTGAATGTTTCCCTAAACTACAGGACTAACAGGAACATGCATTGCTGCCTCTGAATGTGTGAGGAATGGTGATGATGGTGGAAGGAAGGGAATGTTGATCGTGCTATGGTGACAGGCTGGGAGGAAAAGTTGCAGATAAGATGCCTTTGATGTGTGTGATGGGTGGTGTGGATGCAGGTTATTAATTGTAATACATGTTTGTAATGACAAGCATACTTCAGGCTTATTCCATTCTACTGCTAAATGTTTAGCAAGATTAATAGTGTGGAAACCTAAAAATTTAAAAACGTATATTTTTCTTACTTGCCTGTAGTAGTATCTAGCACAATTTTAAGAATTTGAGTTTCAGTTAAAACAGCATCCCATGCATACTCTAAATACATTAACCAACAGATCCTGAAAGTAACTTCACTTGAAGAGCAAAAGAGAGGAGACGATGGCAGAAATCTCTGATCACCAAGATGTTTTTCTTCGAGCAAAAAATATGCCTTTATGGCTAACTTTTTAAGTGAAGTCTGTTCAGGACTGGCTGCTGGCTTACACCCATTGGAGTGCGATGCCTCCTTTAATACTGTCTTACCTGCGCATGCAGTCCAGAGCACGCACGAAGAAGTCCTTGCTGAGCTGGTGTTCATCACGTAGGAGGGCGCACTGCTCTAGAGTGACAGACATGGATGTTCGGTCTTTGGCACTTTTACAGCTGGTAAACCTGATGCCATTTAACCTTCGGCAGATCTGGAGGAAAGTGGATAGGGGGAAGAAAAAAACAACACCACAGTTGGTTTTGCACACATCGTGAAGGCAAAATGTTGTGAAGTGACTCATCTCGTTTTACATATCCTGACGTAGACACGTGCACACATCTACCACATAATTATTGTTTTCATTTTTATGTCATCCTTATTATCCGGCTTGCTTCACTCTGATTCATCCCTAGTATTGATAGCCTGCAGAAGGCTCACTTGCACGCATAAAAGCCCGAGAAGGAACTTTGGGTCTCTCTCGCGCTCTCGCTCATTTCCATCTGCCCTGGCGTTACTCCTCATTTGCCTTTGTAGCTTCAAGTTACTGATTATTAGTTGAGGCGTGTTTTACTTTTACCTCTGCCAAGGAAGTTCCAGGTAATGTTCGCGTGCGTTTGTGTCATCGTTCTTTCACAAGTGTTGAGTGAATTTTGATAAAACGTTGTAGGGGTGTAGATTGAGGTTATGTTAACAGTCCATTAAAATTTAGCTTTCATCCATAAGGTCTTCAAGTTCAACTTCATCTTTTAAAAACCAAAATGGACATAAAGTCTTAGAACTTCATTAACTACAATTCTTACATGTGTAGTGTGTACTGCTAACAAATCAAAAGTACCATATACAGATTTAAAGTATCATGTCATATTTGACCTCTGACCTCTCCCTAAAGGTCAATAGAGCTGTTTAAAACAATGTTTTTACTGCCATTTTATTGACAAATTTTATGAAGGAATGAAAATATGTACTATATTGTACTATAGCCACATGTGTGAAAATAATAAAAAAATAACTGCACTCAAAATGGGTTTCAACAGTTCAACAACAGCCTGCTACAAACTTAAAGTATGCTTAAAAAGAACAAAGAAAACAACATGAATATATACAAATTAAAATATCGCTCCCTTCAAAGTAATTACCATCCAGACAGTAAAAACAATAGAAAAAAACCCCATCACGCCTCACCGTTCCAGCAGTCCATAATATCTCCACATTCTTTTTCTTCTTCGCGACTACATTCTGGCCCAAAGTTTCAAGTAATTCCTTTATGTCGGTCTGTGTCTGAAAACACGGTAGACCTGTTTGCACAAAAAACAAAACAAAACAGAGGTTAATGAGGACAAGCTTTAGGCTTTAGATTAGGTGTGGATATTTCTTTCACAGAAAAGTTTTATATGTTAAAATTCACTGTTGCTTTATAAATGGTGGGAACCATTCTAATTGGATTATAATGGGACTATAATACACCCACACAAAAAAATATGTTAATACTGTTTTCTGCACATAAACACATGAGACCAAAGATGAAGACATTTCTTTAGTAAAAATGATTTTAAAGTTGTGCACTTACATTCTAGTGGCACCTTTTCACTTAATGATTTGTAATAGGCTTCTAATGTCTCAAAGTTCTTCTGGTTTATTCTTTCTTGTAGAGAGATATCTCCAAACCTGAGAGCATAACAGAAGATCAGTTAGGGCAAAAATATTTATCCTGATAGGCAGTTTGTGTGAATCCTGGCCAACCCTGCCCCAAACATGGTTAAGTGGGCTTGTCTATGCATATGGTGTTTGTTACTGGTGTATTTCTTTTTTGTCTCACAGCCTGTTGTGCACCAGTGGTGCTAGTTTCATTCATTATGCAAATGTACTGTTTATAAGGTTGGGGAAACCTGCAGTCCGATGAAAATGAAGAAGCCACTTGGATCAGTGACGAAACGTTTCTCCCACTGAAAACTCTACGTCCAGATTAACAGAATTCCTTCTTCTGTAGTGTTTCGGGCCTCTTGGTGTTGTTGATCTGACCAGAGGTTTTAAGGTGTGTACTGGATGACTGTTGGTTTTGGCCATTCCTAGAGTTTTTTGGTATTCCTCTGATAAGTTTATATTTAGTTTTCAGCCTCCCACACTTGCACTAACATCTCTTTGGACCTCATGTGGAGGTTGAAAGGTTATGTTAGGTTCAACTTCAGAAGTCTTGCCTGTTATAATTTGCAATGAAACAACAAGAGAGCAGCCCTCATATGGCCATGGAACTGCTAATCAGCCAGCTGCCCATATGCTTTCAATCTTTTTTTTGTAAAACACATTAATTAACAGCTGAAAGTCTGCACTTCAATCACACATTGATTGTTTGATTTAAAATCCACTGTGGTGGTGTACAGAGGCAAAATTATCCAAGTTTTCCCCAAAAAGCATATGCACCTAACTGTATATTTGCACATGTCCTGTCCAAAGACCCACTGGATTAGCAGCAAGAAAAATCAAACATAAAAACTACCTATAATTTATGCCTAAATGGATTGAGCAAATACGCTATCAAACAGACAAATAATTCCTATTTTAAGGTCAATGCGTACAAGAAGCCAAAGATCACATAGGAACCAGAAAGAAGAAACTTCAGAAGAGTCTGAAAAGGTCCATCAGAAGCGACAAACGCATCTCAGTTTTATAGAACGGACACAAATTTTGCTTCCATTTCCTTCAAAACTGTCACGTTTACATGAGAGACCCCTAAACCTTATAAAACCTTGCAAAGATCACAAATCTTTTAGTGCCTCTTGCAAACATGAATAGCTGACTCCAAGCCAATAAAAAACCTACAATGAACCATCATTCCTACCAAAATAAATTATGTCCTTGATAGAAACTCTCAGCACTCCACGCAGGAGAGCTTCCAGCTATCGGATGGAAAGGCGTCTCTGGCTAGACAGTGGAATTCAAAGAGTGCGCAAAGCCAAGATGAATGAAGATGAACCATTACATTATAGTCATGTGTGTGATTTTTTTTCACCAGGCATATGTTTAACCCCCGGCCCCGCCCAAAAAAAACTATAAAATACAACTTGGAGATGCTGTAAGCAGTTGGACCTGGGTAGGATCACAGGGTGAAAGGTCATTCCAGGAAAGGGAGGTGAAAGCATTGAGAAGGCCCATGGTAAAGGTTCAAAAGGCTCAGGGGTAAGGGAAGAGTACAGCAGGCAGGTTTCTACACCAAAAACAATGGTTATTGTTTATGTAACAGCAGCTATATGTGCTTTTTCTTTAAAGCCACAATCACTATTTATCACGTAACAAAACTAAAAACAATAAAGGCACTTAGTAAGACAATGTGAATATGCCATTAGTACAGGGCTCTAGACTAACTTTTCACCACGGTTGCACTGGTGCGCCTAACTTTTTTTCTTAGGTGCACCAGCACAAACGTTTTGTGCACCCAAATTTTTCAACTGCATCGCCTAACACCGCAGCTTTACATGTTCACTTTTTTTTTAAAATTACTGCCCATACAGACAATATTGATTTGTCTGATTAACTAACAATCTTGTCAACACAAAGTTTTTTATTTGGAGCACAGTTCTACAAGAAAGATAAGTTACTGTATTTTTTGGACCATAAGGCGCACCGGATTATAAGGCGCATTAAACGAAACCAAACAGTCAAATAAGTCAAACTTTAGTCAGTTCATTCTTCTTGCTTCCTCCACTTCCGTACCATTGATTCATTAATGTTGAATTCTCTTACAGCTGCTCTATTCCCATGTTCTACTGCGTGACTGATAGAGTTTGAAATCCGCTTCGTAAGCATGTCTCTTAACAGGTGCCATTTTGGGGTCCTTTCACACAAATACGGTAATATGTTGAAGCACGGTACGTATTACTCTGCGAGGCTCCTGACTACGGTAGCCGTAATGCTCCAACAATCCATCAAGCGGTGCGGCTTCGTAGCTTAACAAAGTCGTACTAAAACATTTTGACAGATTTTTGAGCGCTGTGCACCTCATAAAATCGGTTCGAGGTCAGTAAGCACAAGCAGAATTCATACATAAGGCAGACTTTTGAGAAAATGAAAGGATTTTAAGTGCGCCTTATAGTCCGAAAAATACGGTACTGAAAAAGTTCTTGTGCTTAAAGTGCTTCACTGAGCTGAAATTTAAACTTAAAATATCTCAAGATATATAAAATAAAAAGAAAGTCAAAATTAAAAGTGCCTCAAAGGCTTCGAACTGAACATCTCAGTATCTGAACATGCTACCCTGGGCATGGGCATCTGAGAGGTTCCGCCCTTGAATATCTCTGACTTTTTTTCTTTTACTCAAACGGCTGGTCGCACTGGTGCGACCTAGGATTTTTTTGGCGAAACATTGGCACATTGGCGGAATGTGCCCTTTCTGGGCGTCTGTGCAGAGACATGCGCGTGAAACACAAATCGATCGAACAGCAGCAGCACAGAGTCGGTGCTGCGGCGCACAGCGGCGGGTTCAGCTACTCTAAGCAGCAACTTCATGATTGGTTTAGGCCACGATATGGGCATAATGTTGTCTGCTGTTGGCCACACAGAGACTTTCAGAGCTGCGGAGACTTTTTTTCTACTCGAACAGCTGGTCGCACCGGTGCGGCCTAGGATTTTTTTGAGTCGCACCATTGAGAAATTAGGTCACATTTGCGACCAAATTGGTCAAACTCTAGAGCCCTGCATTAGTGGGTTGAATGCCTCCAGCTATAACTAAAAGACAATAATCTTTTAGTTATAGCTATAGATTTAAAGCATTTCTTTTAGAAATAACGGCGAAAATAGGATCTGTGTTTAGATCAGCACATAAACAGTGCTCGTCTTCATGCGCACTGGAGTGGAGCAAAGAATATCTAGGTTACCTTTCTGCTATTGTTTGTTGTTCATTAATCCCCACGTTAAAGAGCACCGGGAATACTCGCAGAAGCTTCCCGTCCTTGATTTCCTCTGGTAAGGTATGGAAAACCAGTTTAGGTAATGGCACTTCTACAGTGAAGTGGTCTCTAAATGCAAAGAGAAAGTGAGAGAGAGAGAGAGAGAAACAAGGATTAAGACGGTGAAACATCCATCAGAAAAGTAATTTGATACATTTTACCGCATGACAGACTTGATATGTTTGGGAAGTTCTACAACGTGATACCTAAGACAGGCCTGAGCAAGATGTAAAGAGAGAAACTGATGATGTGTATGCAAACCAGAGTGCCAGTGTGCGTGTATTAGAATTCCTCAAAGACTGACACGGAAGTGGGAGGTGCCACAGGAGTGTAATATCAAACCAGACACAATGGTCAAGGTAAGCAATAACAAAAAACAGCTCGACCTTTCAACAGCTGTCCAACACGTGAGCAAAGCTTCTCTTCAAAGATGGGAAAGGACATTCATGATCAGCTGATTTGAACTTTTAAGCCAATGTACAAAACTGCTGTCGACTGAAGCCAGAGAATACCTGAATCAACAGCTTATCCGTATATGGAGTAAGGTTCACCTTGTTACCAGTTGTATTGTGAAGCTATGCTACTTGCAATACTATTAAATGATTCTTTTCCCCTATGGCAGGTAACTTAGATTAGGCGGATTAGGAGTTTTTCTTTCAAACATTCTCGACCCAAACTGAACTGGACTAAATAAATGCTAAAGTGGTTTTTAGCTTTTTGTCTTACAAGACTGTGTGAAATCATATAATCACATATAACAATTGTTAAAATACAGACTTTCCTACACTCAGTAGTCACTCTCCTTTCCGCCACTTGCACACTTAACTACTACTTGACACAGTTCCACACTTGTTTTATCTCCGATTATGAGGATAATAAAAGTAATACACACATACATGCGTAGTTTTTTTAAACATCAAATAAAATTACATTTTATCTTAGTGACTCAGCATTTATTGAACGCTAGCTACTTCTGACTACGTCAAAGTCCAGATATGAAGAGGAAAGTTTCCACCTGCATTCCTGAATTAGCCACAGTGAACAGATACTTGTCTAAGAGGAAACGTCTGCAACTCAGCCCACTTGTAATTATGCTGTGTCATCCTAAGACTTTTTAAAGTAATCAATTTCAGCTGCTTTTGGTGCCGAAATTAACAACAGGTGCACTAGAGGGGAAATGATGGTTTTACAGGTGGAGGCCACTGACATTTTTTCCCTCCTCGTTTTCCTGACTGTTTTTCCACTAATAGACACACAATTACATTAGGACAGGTGTACAGGGAGGAACAGGATAAGCACTGCCAGAACCCTACAAAATGACCTCCAGTAGGCAACTGCTGCGAATGTCTGACCAAAACATCAGAAACAGACTTCATGAGGTTGGCCTGAGGGTCCAGCGTCCTCTAGTGGATCCTGTGCTCTCTGTCCGGCACCGTGGAGCACGATTGGCATTTGCCATAGAATAGAAGACCAAAGCTGGCAGGTCCACCACTGGTGTCCTGTATGCACCCAAGAGTATGCAGGCGATTCCCAGGGCTGAGATCAAGAGCCAACCAGACATAGTGGTGGTTGACAAGGAGCAGAAGACCGCAGTTATGATAGATGTGAAAGTCCCAGTAGACAGCAACATCCGGAGCAAGGAACACAAGAAAATCAAGCTTAAGTTTTTCTTTTTTCACGATATAAAACACAAAGGTAAGCACATGCGATGACCTACACTAAAGTGATATAATCAAGAAAAAACCTGATCCGATATTTATTATGGTGCGGATCCGTGTTGGAGCTGGTGTGAGGGGGGTCTGGATGTTTTGGATAACTGCGCCAATTGTATCCTTAGTGAAACAGAATGCAAGACAAAACAACACTGTTTTGTAATGGCTGGCTTCCATTATAACAATGCCCCTATGTATCACTCATCAGTTTTCATCTAAGTATGAACCCCCCCTCCCCTCTCAATGAACAGATTACATAAACAACTATTTTGACTGAACTTGGAAGCTTTTTCATATAACAAACCAACAATAGACAGTGATGTTGATGTGTTTGATGTACATGTTCAGATAAGCACTTTTGAAATATACAGACATTTCCCTTCTTTAACCTTAGATCTCCTCTATAAACAAAGAAACTCTCTCAAGCCAAAAACATTACTTTCTGTGTTTGTATATCTCAATAAAACAAGTACAACTTGATTTGATGTTGATTTTCTGATCTCAGACGTATATCAAAGACCATTAGAGGTGACCACATATAAGTAGAATAAGTGTTTGGCCCGATTTCCTTCCTATAATTGAACTCAAGCAAGAAAACAAAGAAAATAATAAGGTCTCACCGTCGGCCACAAACTAAAGGCTGAAGGTCGCTGAGGTCATCGGACTTGGCCTCTGTAATCTTGAACATGACTCTCTGCAGATCTGAGATTCCTACTTCCATGTCTTCCAGCATCCCGAACTCTTCATCTATAGCAGCCACAGAAAACAAGCTGGGCAATGATGTCAATCGTTCTTGTTGCATGCATACACACAACAGGGCAAGTTTAGATCAGATAATAAAGAACATAACTGAGAAACCTCCCTCCCTTCTATTTATTCAGCTCTTACTGTTACTAACTGTTCTCTTTATTTCTATGACAAACATTGACAGGAGATACACCATTTTCCAGGTCACAATTAAAGCATGAAGAAATATGGGTGTCGGTAATAAAGGCATTTAGCCAAAAACAACACTGCAGTGACTCACCTTGCCTCACCTTGCTATGTACTACAGCTTAATCATTCATCTTCCTAGCCTGACTTACTTAAACGTGCTGGGATTTACTTGAAAGCAAACAAAAACAGTAAAATTCGATGTAGGTCATGAGGTCACCCGTCGTGATTTCACTCACTGTAGGTGCTGAGCAGGCTCTCAAACTGAGCAACCAGGCCAACGAGGTGAAGCTGCCTCAGGAAGCCTTTGTCCTGCATTCCCGCGTACAACCGCATGACGAAACCACAGGCCAAAGCTGCCAGCTGTTTAACACACACACACACACACACACACACACACACACAAAGACATTTTCAAACAAGCAACTATGCAGCAAACAATAAACTGGAAGCCCAGAATACACTGGGTCTGAAATACTGTGATTCAGCTCAATTTTAAAGGCTCAGAACCTGCGGCCGCTTTCACACCACAACCAGTGCATTATTTGAATCCTTGTTACTCCTTTTATTTACTTGCTCATGCTCATTTAATGTTGATGTATACAGTGGAGACATACGAATGAATCCTACTGGAGTAAACCCTTTAAATATAAAGCATAGTTCAGAGCCTAACAAATACATGACTCCACACCCTGAGTTCTACAGTATGCAAACATAAAGTAATATACAATCAACATTTTTATATCGCTTGCACTGACTATGCTGTACTTTGGACGACAAGGGATAAAAATTAGATGACAAAATGCTTTACAGCTCAAGCTGCTATTGCATAAAGCAGGTAGCAGATTTATGATTCATTTATGAGAACAGAAAGCTTCTACAAATGAGTTTACTATCTTAAAAGAAAAAGCAAAAACCTTTCAGATTAAATTCAGTGGAGTTACTGAAAAGAAGCTCCATGCTCTGGAGGACTCCTAAAGAGTTGTTTATTATGTCAGTGCAGCCACCTACTGCCTGACTGAAGACTATGTCTCGCCTCTGCTGGAGGAGGAAGCCCTGTGGAATGCTGCAGGCTGCCTCCTGCAGGAGCACAAAGGTCATGGCTCTCTTCGCCTTCTCCACCACCTCCATCACGCAGTCCTTTAACCGGGTCACCAGAGGACACAACTGCTCCCTCCAGTCACCTGTGAAAAAGAGATGCAATGGGGAACATCTTAGTCACAGCAAGCGATTTCTCTGTGAGGTCAAGCACTGTATGTTGCACTGTGACGTGGAAGGCCCCACACAAAAATGCAACTTGGTTTGAAACATTGGAAAGCCGGCAGCGAGGCACAAAATTAATGAACCCTCGGCGTACGCCAGCTTGCACGTCTCAAATTATAGACCGCATGTGTGTCCTGCTGCCTTTAGGCAGATGCAGAAATTTAATAGAGGAATTTTTCATGCAGACTAAAAAGTTTTGGACAGCAGATACTGTAAGAATCATCCACTCATTTAAATATCAGAGTGAAAGGCTTTGAGAAAGTCCCACATTTTTGGATTGAAGAAAAGGTTTATTTTATATGCATTGATCAGTTTTACTGCGGTCTGTTTACTTTAAATCAAATTATTCTTCCTAAACTGGCAACTCGGTGATTTTCTTACTCACTTATTTCCATCTGTGTGTGTCTGATTTGAACGTACAAATATCTCAGCCACTGATACAATTATTATTATCTTTTTTTTATTCAGAAGCACATATGAAAATTAGGGTAAAAAAGTGGTAAATTAAAAAAAGAAATCCTCACACTAAACTGTAGCGTGTTGAAGGCCTCATTCACAAACAGTGCGCACAGAAGATTTGGCCCTTGTAGTTTGTACGCTACGATCAAATGATGAAGAACAACCTCATTCTTAGAAAACATTTTAGACTTTTCCAAAACACCATGAGTCAAAGTTTCTGAGAATTAGAATTAAAGGCCTATAATAAATAAATAAGATCATTCATTAAATATGACCTACTGCCTGTCAAACTTCACAGTCTTAATTCTTAGCACCATCCCATTGATGCTGGAGAATCTGGATGTTTTTCTAATGACTGCCCTGCGTTACTCATCCTGGGCTGACAGATCAGGTGTTACTGCACCACCAGCTTGTAAACCATGAACTGAAATTGTGCATCTTTTCTGATTTCCCCCTTGGACACTATTGTTTCAGTTTCTTCAGTTGAACTTTCTCTTCTCTGTTTTAAGTCATCACCTCATCTTGCGCCTGTAATTCTCTGTCAGGGTTTCAGAGTTGCAGTAAATACTCATATAAAATATTTATTGAAGATATTTATTTAACTACAGTCATGACACAAAGATAATACATCCTCTTTCAAATATGAGGTTGTACGTACTAGTACATAATGAAAATAATCATCGAATCTTTACCAGGTTTTTAGATTAGGTAAATAGTAACTGAGATGAACAGCAACACATGACACTTTTTATTTATATATTTTTTTTTAACAAAAACTAAGCCTAAACCAGAATCAGTGTGTGAAAAGTACACCCCATGATTCAGTAGGTTGTAGATCCACATTTAGCAGCACAAATTTGAAGTAATCATTTTCTGAACGATTTAATCGTCAGAACTTTGAAACACTTTTCTGTACAACATTGCAACATTCATTTATGTACAGCTCTCTTGAGGTCCTACCACAGCATTTCAGGCTGAGGTCTGGAATTTGACTGGACCATTGTAACATGTGAGATGTAACAACGAGATGCAGCTCGTGGGTTTTCTGGAGTTTCTCTGAGCACTGCTCGGTCTGACCTCAGGGGGAATTTTCTGGGCTGCTCACTCCTGGGAAAATTGGCAGCAGTCTCGCATGTTTTCCACTTGTGAATAATCTTTGTCACTGTAGTTGTCAGGCTTTATAACCCTTCCCAGCCTTATGGGGAGTAACAAATTGCTTTTCTAAGATCATCCTAAGCATTGTGTTGCCACACCTGAATGCTCCAGACTAACAAACTCCCCAAACTTTCTGATGATCAGTTAATCACAAGCTTCTTATTATTAGCACTTGGCTACTACTTAGCCATAAGGGTGTACTTTTTTTTTCAAACAGAACTTCTACATTTTGTCTAATGTTTTAATGAAAAAGTAATAATAATCTAGTGTAACATGTCAAGTTATTGTTCATCTGAAGTTGTGTGTACTTTATTTCAAGACCTGATATCAAATATTTTTTATCATGTCCTGTTACATAAAACCTTAGAATTTAAAGAGGGTGTATTTTCTTTTAACAATTACTGTAAATGTGAAATATTGTGAGATATGGCCACAATTTTCCTGTCTACGCCTGAATTTTGGGGTTGAATAATATTCTGAAAGCTCCTTTGTAAAAAATTTTTGTCACAGTGAAGCTGACCTTATATACTAATCCCCCAATTTTCATCATTTTATCCAATTAGACATTTGTGTGAAAGTTACTGGGTGACTTGTTGACCTTTGATAATAACAGTGTGCAATCATTTTTTCATATAATTCTTCTTCTTTTTATTACTTAAGTTAAGTTACTGTGTTGTGTTGTGGTGTGTTGCACGTAGTGCCAATGTGGGACAGTTTTCCACTTTCAAGATTCAAGATTCTTTATTTGTCACGTGCATAGTTATGCGAGTACAACACGCAGTGAAATGTGTCCTGATACTCTCCTCGAATGAAAATAAAGAGTTATCTTATCTTATCTTTAACTGACAATTTCTGACCAGTTCATCCACGACTCCAGGAGAAAGTTTAGGCCAAGGTGTTCAAGCAGACTGCATCACCACTCACCAATCATCACTATACATGCAGTGCAAACACTAAGCATAAATTATCCTGTGTAGTACACATCAGACTGGAGGCCATATAAAAACATATGGTTGTGTTTGAAAATCAAATCACCACTAAAAGGGTACAACTACTTCTGGTCAGGAATCACTGGTATAGGCTATATAATTTCTGTCACACTGTTATAATATTTAAGCTCTCATTGTACCGTATTACTATCAGCAAACATCAAATAAATTATGTAATCCTTGTGACCTCTTTGTGGTTGTTTATTTTGGACACGAGCAAACTCGACACCGTTACAGCTGTATGCTTTATCTGCATCCTTCACAGGTTTCTGATAAAGTCAAGCCTCTCAGTGGCCACCAGGGGGCAGTGTTGGTTAAGTAGTGCTCAAGATGAGTTTTCCAACCATACCATATATTCTTTTTGAGCTTCAACATATTGAAAAGTTCTCAGGGGGGAAGAGTGAATCATTGTGGACAAACAGACATGCACACAGTTTGATATGTACAGCATATCAAGCTTGCCCTTGCCTTGTCATAGAAATCACGTCTTATCTTATTCTGCAAATACTGCCTCTGCACAGAGGAGGAAACAGAACTCCAGCTGTCATCTCTTCACTGGCCCACCTGTCCAAACATCCAAACCCCCGCAGTGCCGTGTCATCAAAAGCCCGGGATTCACAAAAGAGATAAAGCTTCTCTCATTATTCTTTCCATGTTTGTATTTTGACAAGCAGATGACCACTTTCTCTGAGCCTGTCTTAATAAAGGTGCTCTGAGGATTGAGCTTATCTTTTAGAATGAACACTGGGGGTGAATGACACAAAATGATACAAATGCACCAATGCTTCCAGAGCATGTGTGTGTGAGTGACACACACACACACAGAGCCTCTCCTTGTCGCCTGGTCAGTCTAATGCCACTGCTCTGTGGCTCTGTGTGCCAACTGGCAGCTGCAGCAGCCTGGGCGCTTGTCTGAACACAAGCTTGAGGCAGGATTTCATTGGACGTAAGGGAAGACTGGGCAGCTTGTGGTCAACAGTGAATGGCTCTGCATACGAAATGTAGCTTTCATCCACTTCTCTGGCAACAATATGAGTTTCTCATTTGCCAGTGCTTGAACAACAGGGAGTCTGCAATGTTGGAACTCTTTTCGATTCCAGCTTAAGATACTCTGAAAAATATGATGAACTACTCAATGTTATTTCTTCCCCACAGTAAAAATCTATTTACGAATGCTTAAAAATGTTTTTTTGGGCTCAGGAGCACTTCTTAGCAATAAATGGACTGCTGTTTAGTGACGGGAGCATAAATGGAAGGCACATTACAATACAGTGGTATCACAACATGTTGCCTGTGACAGTGATGGATTGGTTAATGCATATTCTGCATTACAATTTGCATGAGGAAAATCACCAATTACACTTCGCGTTACCTGTTTAACTGAAGAGAAAAAATAAAATGTAAAGAAATGTGATTCTTCTGCTAAAGAAAACTTACCAACAAAGCAATAACAAAAGAAAGCTAAACTAGCTGAAATGTTAAGGTTAAAATGTCAACTTTAAACATTGACATGGCATAAAGCAGGAACTCAATGTATGAAGGCATGTAGATATGATCAAGATGACCTGCTGAAGCTCAAACTGAGCATCAGAATCAGGAGGAAAGGTGATTTAAGTGATTTTGAAAGCGGCATGGTTCTGGTGCCTGTTGGGCTCGTATGAATTTTTCAGAAACTACTGGGGTTTTCCCACACAGCCATCTCTAAGGTTTGCACACAATTGTTCAAAAATGAAAATATCTGGGCAAAAATGCCTTCATTGATGTCACGAGTTCAAAGGAGAGTGGACAGACTGCTCCAATCTGATGGGAAGGCAACGGTAGCTCAAATAACCATTCATAACAACCAATGTGTGTAGGTATGCATTTCAGAAGGCACAAAACACTGATCCCTGAAGCAGATGGTATACAGCTGCAGAAGACCACACTGTGTGCCACTACATCTAAGCAGGCCGAGGCTACTAATCAGATGGGCTCACCAAAACTGGAAAATAGAAGAAACACATTGCCTGATCTGACGAGTCTCAAGCGTTGATCTATCTTGCCCTGTATCAACGGTTTCAAGCTTGTGGTGGTGTAATGGTGTGAGGGACATTTTCTTCATACACTTTGGGCCCCTTAGTACCAAGTGAGCATCATTTAAGCACCAAAACATACCTGAATATACGTCCATCCCACAGTGTACCCATCTTCTGATAGATGCTTCCAGCACAATAAAAAGCCATGTCACAAAGCTCAAATCATGTCAAACCGGTTTGCTGAAGATGACAGTGAGGTCACTGTACTCGGATGACCTCCATAGTCACGAGATCTCAATCCAATAGAGCACATCTGGGATGTGATGGAACTGGAAATGTGCGTCATGGATGTGCAGCAACTGTCAGTATGGACCTAAATCTCTAGCACCTTGTTGACTCTATTTTACAAAGAATTAAGGAAGCTTCAACTGCAAGCTGTACCTAATGAAATAGACCGTACATCTATATATATACACAAACAAACAGAGCTGGTAACCTACATGATAGATAAAGGAACTGTGATTAAACTGTAGTGTAGTATTGCTGGGTTGCAATCACGACCGCGACCAGATCTGAATCCTAACGAGCAAAACATCACTGTATCATCAGCCAAATAAAGTTTTACTTTTGACTGACACAGCAATTATTTGGCCTGTCTAAGACTGTAAACACTGGGCTAAACAAAATGAAAATGTAATTTACCAGGATTGTGGGAAATGATGACATCAGCTAGCTGATGTTCTGGGACTGGATCCTGCTTGGTGTTGTCTTCTTCCTGGAGTTTATCCACCATGGCGATTACACAGTTGAGACACTTGGCCACATTTGCCCACAGCCTGTCCTGAAAGAGCCAAATGCACAATCAGCAGTCAGATCAGCCGCGCTGATTACATCTGTGTCTTACTCACACTGTCTACCTTTGAGACTGTGAGGCAGAGCAAAAGGGTTTGTTTTTTTTGCTTTTTTTTTTTGCACAGTCCAAACTCTGAAAAGTCAAAAGGTCAAAAGGAAATGTCTGAAAGGATATTCTGAGATTACTTTCAAAGCATTTCCATTGTTTCAAGCTTTCTCTTTCTTCTCCTGAGCTCCTGCAGGTCACTGATGTATTGACACTTTTTCTCTGTGGATGTGTGTGTTGAAGGGGGGTCGGGGAATACATATTTTAGATATTTTTCTTCTTAAAAATATGGGTTGAATATGTTATAATGGCGGGAGATAATTAGGCATTGGTGTGGAGAAATCATGATGAACTCCTGCTGTCAGTGTGGCAGATGCTGTCCTCACACACAAAGAAAACTAACAGCCATAGACACTTCTATGAAAAGAAGCGAGATGGCTTAAATTCACTGACAAGGATACCGCGTAATTATCTTCCGCAGTCAGTGTGTCATGATGAAATATTTAAACCCCCTTTGAGAAAAGAATCCACTTAAAAGACTAATGTTTGGTATGCAATCTAATTTTGTGAGTAATTATTTGCCATAGCAGATCTCTAATACAGTAATAGTTTTTGGCTTCCCCTTGTGTGCGCTCTACTGTAAGAAGCGCCAGGGAAAACATCAGTTTGTCACAACACACCGATTTAAAATAAAACGATAACTCAATCACAATTTTTAAATGTTTCTAAATGACTTAGAAAAGCAGTCGGGCATACCCATTCCTCCTCATCGTACTCTTTATGGTGCGGTATGGTGTCTTGGTGCTTCAGTGGCAAAGGCTCTCCTCCAGCAGTTGTTTGGGTTCCTTCCACATTATTACAAACTGCTGTGGTCTCAGTGACTGACGTCAGTGGACTGTGGCCTGGAAGTCCCTGAATCGGGTTCTGATTCTGGTCATTGGTCTGGTTTGTGTGGCCTTGGTGTTGGCTCTGCGCCGGAGTCGACTTCTGGTTCTTGGAAACGTAGCCTGGCTGCGCTGCATGCAGCGCTAGGAGTGCACTCTTGACCAATTCATCCTTAAGTGTGTGAACAAATTGTTCTGTCTGCAGGAAAGAAAAGAAAGACAGATAGGAGGGAAAAAAAGATAGACACTGAAAGTTACTGTTGGATAGGACAACAAATACAAATTTAAGTGCTGAAAAAGCAAAAGTGACAGAGTAAGTGAGCGGGATACAGAGAGAGTGTCACGCTGCCGAGGGAGAACGGGTCGAAGAAAACACTGGTGGAAGCGAACTTGGAAGCAAGTAACTATTTTACAGAGGAAGTGAAAAGAAATAAGCAAAATGAACCCTCTCCTTCACCATAAAGGAGGTGCTCTCCATTACTGCAGCGCAGTCGGTAAGCCAAAAGAAAAGAAAAAAAAGAAAAGAAAAGAAACAAAGAACAAACAATTCAATTACTCCTCCTCCAGCCTGCTGCTCCGTGGAGCACACCTCCTTTGATCTCAAATTCACCAGCTACTGTAAGTTGATGATGATCCCAGTACCAAGGAGTCTTACGCCCGCCGTCGCCACTGCGTAAAAAATGATAAGGGCTCTCGAGAGTAATTGAGTTACCACTGCAATAAGCAATTCTATTACCACAGGAAATGCAGTCGAACAAAACACATAAGCCAAGCCCTCCATGAAAAGAAACCTACGAGGTCATTACATACATATATTTTCCACACAAACAGCCCTTTCCTGCTCCTATACCTCTCTTCTGTTGACTGAATAGTGAGATTATTGAAAGTGACAGGAATTATGGAGACTGCTTCGTCAGCAAGAAGGTAGGTAACTATTTAAAAACGTCCTGTCCCAGAACCGACAAAAGCTGCGTGTGTGGATGAAGTGTTTCTGAACTTTCCTCAGCTCGTGACCCATTTAAAATACGGCAGTGCCAGCTTGTTGATTTGTTAACGCGAACATCTATTATTCATTGAAGATAACATCAATGTCATCAATATGGGGACACACTGGCCATTGTAAGATCACAACAGCCAAAATTTAGGGCCTTCTGATGGATATCCGGGGCCAAGACTTCCTGTTCTGTGCGGCGGTCATTAATCATGAATGCAGACAGATTCTAAAAAGTGAATTAAAAATCTAAATGGTTGTCGGATGATAGCTGGTGCTTCCAAGATTGCACTTTGGCAAAAGTCTTTTCTCCTTTGCTCCTTAATAGATACTGTCTACCTGCGTGCAAGCGAAGCCTCTTTAAATGTGATCAAACTTGGATGACAATGCAACACCACAAAGGTCATTTGCAGTGCCAACAACCTTTATTCCTTGGCAACAGATTCTTCATATTAATATACATTTATACAGATTAATATAATGCAAGTAAAAGGCATTTTCATTTTTTGCTTTTATTCCTCCGTGGGTGATTTTAAGCTACTTTTTCCTTCCTTTTGGTTTTTTGTCACTTATATTTTACCATGTAATCAAACCTCCATGAGTTTAAAGTCATCACACTTCACCAGTTATCTTTCTCCTTCCCCTTCTTAAGCCAATCAGTAACAATATCATGTACAGGGAGATGCGACCAAGGCTAAAATGATTCTGGTTTCTTTTGGGTCAACTAACATGTTGATAGCCGCTAATTATTTAATTCACATTCTCTCAAACTGATCGAGCCACTCTTCAAATGGTCTTTGGTATAATAAAGAATAAATAAATAATAATCATTAATAACACAGTTGTTGCTTCTGTTGATTTTGCATGTTTTCAGTACTCATTAATATGAATGAGCAGAACAAAAAAAGAAGAAAAAAAACATCCATATTAACTTGTATCAGTGGTTTTGGTAAGAGGGGACAGGAACAATACTCACAGTAGAGTCTGTAATGATTATGATGATGAAATTCAGTGTTTTTTTTAACTGGTTTGACATTGAGCATCTCTACCAATCGCAGTAGAGTAAAACCATAAAACCTGCTGGTTTTACTCTGCTACCATCACAGGGGGAGCTTATGATCCATCTCCTATCCCTATTTATCATTGGGTTCGACCATCAAAGTATGCTCCTTCAAGCTTCTCCCTTATTCACCAGGGGTCACAACAGTTGTTGGATCCACAGATTTCATTTGGTCTAATGTCCTGACTGCCACAACATTCCCAGGAATTTGTGTCTCTTCCTTAAAACACGGACCTTTCACACACTACTCAAATGTGTTAACTACTACACTATGTAGCCACTTTTGCGTGCAACCGTTCTTCTTCTTCTTTTGGCTGCTCCCTTTAGGTATTGCCAAAGCAGATCATATGCCTTGGTGTCACCCTATCCGTAACATCCTCTATCACACCAACCCTCTACATGTCCTCCTTCGCTACATGTACAAATCTTCTATGTGGTCTTCCTATTTTCATCTTCCCTAGCAGTTCCACCCTCAACATTTGTCCAATATGTCCACGTTCCTTTGTCGCTCTGAATTCTAATCCTGTCCCTGCTGATCAAGGAACCCAACAAAAGTCTTGAAATCTTCAACTCTGCCACCTCCAGGTCAGCATTTGGTGAATGTTTGAGCAGAGAAGCCAAACAACAGCTACACACAAAACACCACTGTATTTAATTCATACCCTTGGGGTGACTGTAGTTCAGGAGGTAGAGCAGGTCATCTACTTCTTGGAAGATTGGTGGTTCGATCCCTGTCTGCCGAAGTATCCTTGGGCAAGAGACTGAACCCCAAGTTGCTCTCTGATGCATTGGTTGAAGCATGAATGTTAGATAGAACGCACTTAGGTGTAGAAGAAATTGCTTGTACTAATGGGTGAATGAGGGATGCTTTATAAAGTGTTTTGAGTGCTTAAGTAGAGTAGAAAAGTGCCATAAAAGAACCAGTCCATTTCCCAATTCAAATGCCTTGTATGAATCCAAATGACTTCCATACATATAGTATACGTGAGTCAGTTTGGACATTTATGAATTTTTTTTCTCAAACTAACAAGAATATTTTTTTTTATTAAATTAAAAAACAAACATATTCATCTGTAGGTTGGGACATAAAGCATATGAAGTCTTATAAGACATTTTCAAAACACTTTTCTCTATGAGAAGAAAAAAAGAGCCACATTTGACTAAGTATTCAAAACAATAAGGAGTAACTGGGCAATCAAAATGTAAATTCATACTCAAACTAAACTCTGCTTATCTGACCTCTGTGTTAATTCACAATCTATGCCACCCCACATTATTCATTTCTTGAGATAACAGAGGAAAGCTGCGTACTGTAAAACAATCTAGGTCATATTTGCACTTCGTAACCATGAGGTCAGAGAACTCATTTTTTATTCGACTGTGCCAGTGCTCAAACATTAACTCCTTCTGATGGTGAAATGATATTCTTATAAATGCAATGCATTTTTTTTTCAGGATGAATGTGAAGGGATTAGATTAAAAGGAAGCATATCAATCAAGCGGGTAATCACTGAATTGTGTTAAAAATTAAACTCAGCTTGTACCCACTAAGATTAGGATCTTCAGTGAAGTGCAGTCAAAATTTTAATGATGCACTCTACTGTAAGATCCATATAGATATGTTTTCAAAGTAAATTATCACCAGCGCATTCCTACTGGGCAAAGGAGGAATGCAGTGCAGCTTTAACCAAAGCAACTTTGCTCCCCCACATGCAAAACCTATTCCTTAGTGTAACTCTTCGACACCTACCCATTTTAAAGGATCTGAAATGCTCGAAATCCCTCGGGGAGACATTCTGTTTTCTTCAAAATATCTGCTGATGTGATCTTCACTGAGCAGGAGTGCAAGTCTGAAAATGTTTCTGTGCACTCCGGCAAAGAAAATATAAGTTAGGTTTGATCTAAAGAAGAAGAAAACTGTGGGAATCTGTTCACCCCGAATGGTTTCAAATGGTTTTACCCTGAAGGATGAGCACAGTTTGGTTGTGATAAAAATAGAAATGTTTCAGTCTATGCAACTTCACTTTAGAGGTGGAAAGATGCTGAATGAATAGAGCTGGTCAGATTCCAGCAACACTGGGCTGTAAGGACATCTATCCCTGCATTCATGACCTCCGTGCACAGCATCATCTGACATAATCATGCATGGACGATCAAACCTGCAGGTCTTTCCAGGTAACCGTTACAGTGGGAACATATAACTTGTCCAAGGACACAGCTGGAGGAAGGGGGGGACGTGTTGCAATTGCCTTTTCACTATAATTATCATCAGAGTGAAATTATTATTGTCATCATCATCAACAGAATCATTACCACGTATAGAAAAGCAACAGCACATTGGCCATGTCCAAAACTAATCAGAAAGTGTGTGGCAAAAAACACTGGAGTGAAATGTTGCACTGGGCCTGGACCCAGGTGGTTAGAACTAAGAAGGAAAAGTCACAGGCAGTGCTTCGGTGAAAAAAAAAAAGAGTTTTCTGTAAAGTCTTTCTATGGCAGTCTCATTTTTCCCACATTCCTTTAAAGTGCAACACATGCTCTGTATTCAAGAAACCTTAAACTCACAGGAGAAATAGTACATCCAACTCTATTCATATTTCTATCTAATGGACAGAAAATGCACTTAATTTTCTTGAAATCCAGAGGATGTTGCCTGTAATAGGGCTGCAAGTAATGCTTAGTTTTTATTGTCAAATGATTATGACAATTGTTTTGTTGCAATCTTTGCAGTATTGTTATGACTGTGATAGTTGAACATGTTGCAATTTAAAAATGAGGCTACTGCTGCTGATGAACTCTTCACTCCTAGATATTCGACAGTCAACTGCAATGGCATTATTGCAAAGTGGAAGGGTTTACAAAGCACAGCAACTCACCACCAAAATTGCTGAGACTCGGAGTCACCAAAGTCACCAATGCTCTGCTGACTTAGTAACTGCAGAGGTCCACATTTTCTCTGCCATTAACTCAGCACAAACTATGTGCTGGGTGCTTCATTGCTGTCCATTGCTGAAGAGTTTGCTTTTACATTTTTTTTATTTTATTGGATTTTTTTTTTTTTTTTAGTTTTTTTTGAGAA
>VUQG01025449.1:0-40526 GCA_015106755.1 Etia nguti | reverse complement strand
TACCTCAAAGCACACTGTGCACTGTCGATCTTACGTGCTGCACAATAATATTCAATATTTAGTATTTACCGTTATATACACAGATTATCACGATGATGTTGTTTATTATATTTCTCTTTTTTTTTTTTTGTGTCCTTTATCACCTCCCTCTCTTTCTCTTTCCCTTCCCCTTCCCCCAGTCATGTCTGTCCCGTATACAACAACCCAATATAAAATAAATAAACAATTAAAAAAAAAAAAAATACTGTGAAACCTCCTTACTTCATAAGAGATAAAGGAAAAATTTACCCACTGCTTTAACTGTAGTCAAACAGTGGATAGAAAGCTACCTAATAAAATAAGGCTAGTTTTCTTCCTCATTTCCAGTCTTTATGCTAATCTAAGCTAAGATAAGCTAAGCTAATCTAAGATAAGCCAAGCTAAGTGAAGAATATGAGGCTGAAGTTTCATACATTATATATAGACACGACAGTTGTATTAATCATCTCATGTGGTCAAAAAAGATGATAAACCTTTTCCCAGAAATGTCAAACCATTCCTTTGAGACTTTTGAAAAAAACAAACAAAAAACAAAACAAAATGACTCGACTTACTTGCTTCACACGCTGACACCTGAGTCAGCGTGTGAAATACTCATATATAGTGTTATCTTCATGATTAAAATGCTTGGGATTTTAAGAGAGTCATACCACATCAGCTATTAAATACACAGAGGCACATTCTCATCCTCCCGTCACCCTCAGACTCACTCACGTACACGAACAAACACAGCTTGAGATTTTAATCAGAGAACAGCACTGCTTGTGCTGACCAGGCCAGGGGTTTACTTGGCCAATGTGTGCGTGTCTAATCAAGGATGAGAGGAAGTGGTGACAGAGCGAATGTACCAATTAAGCAGGCTGATTGGGCTCTATTCCACTGTGGCAAAAACAATCTCTCCCACAACAGATTGCAATCTGACAGCACCAGATGTAATTCATTAATTATACTGATAAAAACGCCTCAACTCCATAAACCTCCATGCTGCTATTCACTTTTGTTAGTTTGGCGTTTTTATGATGAGTTATAGATTTATTCCTGGGGTTGTCTGTTTACTATATGCATGTCTCTTTGTGTATGTGTGTTTAACAGTATCAAAGCAACTGCAGTTTTTAAAGTTATTTTTCTGAATATTGCAGCTTTTGTTTGTGGTGAGCCAACTACCAGTCAGAGATTATCAGAGCTGGTGCAAAGTAACTCTTTAGTGTTTTAACTCCTGTCGGAGGGTAGCCTTTAATTTGGGTTTTTACATCAACTTATCACCACATTTAAAGATTAATATATAGGGCTCTAGTTTCTGAGGTAAAACTCATTTGGCACGACATACCTATGCTTTGTGTACTGCAGTAGCTTGAGGTAAAGAGGAATAAAGAGATAGGTGAGATGGAAGTGAAGGCAAATGAAAGGTTTAAGTGCTGCCTCACCTTGTCAGAAAGGTGCTTGAGTGCATCCCTCAGTCCAGGGGAAGAGTGCTCATGGGCAGCCTGAAGGAGCTGGTCCACTAACCTCGTGATGAGGGGCTGGAGGAGGCTCATGATGCTGAGTACCTCCTGAGCTTTGGCTGTGTGCTCTGGGGAGTAGTAGATACACTGGTAGGCAGTGCTGAAGCTGTGACAGAGGAAAAAGAGAGAGGAAAAAAAACATCAGACTGCAGTGCCTGCCCATGAACTGGGAATAGTTATAGCAGGATGGAGAGGTTTGAAGCCCCAGTTCAGATAAGAATAAAACCCCACTCCACACATGTTTATCACATTGAAAATATAGCTGTTCTGGACAGAAGCTCATGTGAGAATTGTTTTGACCTGTGGTGTTGGTTCTCTTAGTGACCACTTAACATAGCATTTACCATAACTAGTGCTAGTAGGTAGTGCTAGTAAGGAAATGGCAAGCACTGATATCAAACAAGGTACAATGACTTGCTGTATCCATGAAAAATTTTTTTTTTAAAACAGTAACCAGCTACAATGTGAATTACATGTAAAGGAGCTTTCAGCTGTTCCCTTGTGTCCCAAGGCGTCACCACAGCAGATGGATCTGTTTGATTTTGTCCCAGAAACCCTTCCTAATTCAACCCTCCCTGGGGTGTGTCTTCTCCTAGAATTCAACCAGGGATCGTAAGGTGAAAGCGTTAACTCCTACATCACAGCGCCGCTGATTTAGAGCGCCATTATCTTCAGTGGCTTTCATTCAAAAAAGCAGTTTTCACTTAACTCCAGACAATTTCAGGGGAACAGGTTGAGATAGCGTGCATTGTTGCCCTTTCTCACATGGTAGCTCACACAGGAATATGGTTTGGTGGGAGGCACATTTGGACAGCCTGCGTAGGAGGCAGTAAACCTGAAATCCACCTACTCGCTTCGAATCCACTGGAGAAATACCTGGGTTATTGTAACATTCAATATTAGGAACTAACAGAAAAACGATATGATCCAATTGCCTTCAATGCTGCAGTGCATGCTGAAGATGGCTGTTGTTGAAACAAAATAGATCTATCTGCTGCACAGCTAGTTAAAGGGTGACCTAAAGTAAGTATTGATATCTAATTACGCTGACCTTTGTTAGGTGTCTTTTTGAAACCTTGCACCACAAGTGTTAGCTCCTGGTGACATCAGTAAAATTAAATACGTTGGATTCTCCCATTGTATAACAACTCCACTAAAGCTTAACAGTAATCCCTTCCACATCTGATCAGAAGCACAGTATGCAGGGGGATCATCATCTCTATGCTGAGGTTAAATAATAAACAATTAACTGTGTTGACTATAAACATATTGTTTCGGCACACTCATTTTCCCGAGCACATTTCAGTACGTGTTGCTACTATGCAAGTGTCAGAGGGAACACTTTCCAGGTACTCAGCCTGAACTGTCAAATTGGACCTGTAGTCCAATGTCAACCCATTTTCCCTTTATGAATAATTAATCCACTTTTCATTTCCAGGGAGCTATTTAATCGTAGACAAAAACACCTTTTGTCAGTTCTAGATTCAGGGCAAATCACTCCAATCAAACATTCTCCTCGGGTAAAGTTCCAGTGACTTTCAATGAGTTTCTGCTGACTTCCTGCCATCAAATGTAGCGTGGAGCGAGCCATTCATTTGCAACCCTCCGAGATAGTTTCGAGTGCAAACCTCTATGTAGGCCAGACCCCAGAGCCACATCCTAAGGCATAATTGACATAAGAAAGAGAGTGAAAAGAAAAGACGGAGATGAAGGGAGGGGTGCACACAAAGAGGGCAAAATATAATACAAAATTCTCTGTAGCGCTCTTAATAATTTGCAGAGAGAGAAAGAAAGTGGTTCTTTAGATGTTGCCCTGTGTGAAACTCTGCTACCTGATGTATCAATAAATGTGAAAAGCTAAAGACCTTAAGAAATTAGCCGTAGTAGATACCAGCTACCAACTATGTGTGACTGGCTAACTTTAAAATCTTGGCCTTGTCATTACGGGTAATGAGCCCCCTGGAGGACCACCACCCACAAGCTTAAAGCTAATCAAAGCAATCACTAAGTGAGATGGAGACACAGGGAAAACTGTGTGAAGTACTACACCACACAGAACCCCAAAATTACTACTTACTCACTTCTGTTATCCCCACTTCCATAACCATACCAGCAAACGGTATGATATGCACCACACAGAATTCTTAAAGTGAATAATCTACTGCAACAAAGTAAAGTCTGTAATACCCTTTCATCCCCTGTGAGCTTACATCTGTCTTAGTACATTATGCAGAACTAAAGAGAAACCAAAAAGAAAATTCTACAGGACTGCAACAGCAGAGACACTTTAGAAAAGAGGCAAAGGAGAAAGTTGTAGGAAGAGGACAACTGCTTCAGCAACTCAGATTCAATAACAGCCCTGTTGACTCATAAGAACAAATCCAATCCCATTAGGAAGCCTATGCAGGCAGTAATGAATGTTGGGACCTGCCACCTGATGCTAGAGGACAGAATTGATCCCCTCTAAGGCCGGCTAAGGCGAGGAACTTTAATTGCCTCATCAGCATGGCTGTCAGTTCAAGCAGGTCTACCAAGATGGCAAATGGTGCAAAGGTAAAACAGCATAAATCTGTGAATGCAAATCTGTGAAACTTAATGAGTGGACAAAAGGGCTGCACACGAGGATGTGTCATTTCAAGCCCTGGGTGCGTTTTCCACCTTTGATGTAATTTTGGAGTGTTGTGTTCCAGGTGTTTTAAACATGATCTCAAGAAAGCAAAAGGACGACAGAAATGCACAGTGTATGCACAGTGTAACCCAATACTAAGTCTGCAAATGGCAAAGTATTTATCTTTTGTTGAGAATGTTACAGAAAGGTGGTGATTGAAGCCTCGAGTAATGTTTGGGGCCATAGTTTATGGTGCCATTTGATTGCATGTGAAGAAAATGCTCTCACCTGTCTGAGGTTAGCGGGACTTAGCCTCGAGGCGTCACCCGGCACAACCAAACTCATAAAAATCCTCCCTCTGACCAAAACCTTCCGTTTCACTTAAATTGGTTCCAATAAAAACTTTTTAATGTTTTTTTTTACCTTTGTTGCAATTTTATTAGACTGTTTTGAGTGCCTGATCTATTGCGTCTGCGAGACTTGCATTACAATATCATATCTAATCCTCACAAAAGAAGTGAGAAATTAATTGGGAAAGAAAATAAAAGATTAGATGCTACTAATAAGAGAATTATTAGTGCCACTGGGAAATCTTTTTACATCGAGTATTGCTTTTGTGTATAAATGCTCCATACAGTATGAGAAGAGAATTTTAATGTGTTCATTAAAATTCACAACAGGAATGAGTCATTTGTCCAGCAACTATGCCAACTTTAAAGACTGTATGCATTTCATGAATATTTATGTGTATGACTACAGACCTCAGAGACTCATTAGTTTACATTTCCATACATACAGTAATGCATGAAGCATTTCAAGTGAACTGGTTTTCTTTTTTTTTTTTCCCCCTTAAAAGGGACAAACTGAGACTTTTCAATTTAAACTGAGTGGGGGTTTTGTTGTTGTTATGTTTTTAATAATATGCATGTGTCATACAATTTCAACGCATCACTGAAATTCATGATTTTATGTTATGCTAAACCAACAATTGCAGTCCTGTAGACCTGTCATTTTCCATTAAGAACCACTTATTGTACCCCAAAACTGTAGTATCTGAAATTGAAGTTATTCTATACTCCATACTGGGACTTATTATATTTGTTAATAGTAGCAATCATGCACACATCAAAACACAGAAGTCTCCTGACTATGATCCACCGAGAATTTGATATTTTCTTTAATTTAATCTTGGAAAAATTTATCTCACAAACTCTCTTTGTTCACGTGCTGCTTATCTATTTTATCAAAGAAAATTAAAAATCTTAGATGCAGTTGTACAAAAAATTTCTTCAGCATTGAGGATATTTTATTCATGACAGCCTTTGACCTTCATTTATTAACTCTCTACATTATGCGAGACTTCAATTACATACGTCAGAGTTGCCCTGCTTTCTAGTTTATGCAGTGCAGTGTAAAGCAGAGTCTGTGGCACACGCTTGTAGGTTAAATTTTATCTGTAGTGAGCAGTAGATGAGGAACACCAAATCTGGTCATATGGAGGTTACTCACATTGCTGGAGAGTTGTCCGCCGTATTGGACGTGATACAACCACTAGGAATGTGTGTTCTCCAACTGTTTGGGAGTTGGGGAACACACATTTGAATTCTTGGAGGATGGAAGAAGCGCACTTTTCTGCAAACAGCAATAGTAAATTTTGAAAAAGTGGGACGCAACCCAGAAGAAAGAATGTTCAACTTGAAATTAAAAGCTGTGCCTCAATGCTGCCATCATTTTTCAAAAGGTGCAACTTTAACTTTTATCTTCGTTTCTGGTTTCTATGACACTTTGCACACGGGTACTATTGCTGGAGAAGTAGCTAGCAAGTGTTTGGAGACAAGCTGGCATGCTCCATGCTGACCGGTCTCTATGTTTGTGTGACTAGAGCCTGACCAATCGATTTCAACTACAATCAACATCCAGCAACCACTCACCAACTGATGTGGGGATACTTATTTTTCTCTTAAGACAGGTGGTTGCCAGATGGTTGTGGACTGGTCTCTAAGTATGTGTGATGTCTCTGGAAGCAAGCTTAACTCTGCTTCACTAGGGTCTTATTAAAATATGTACAGGGTCAGTATTTTAAGGGATGAAAAGTTACTGAGTCAGCAGAGCATTGGCGTGTGCATAATAATAAGGTTATATTGATGCTTTAACATTAGGGTAGTATATTACAATCCTGGTATTACTCCTACTTTATATCCCCAGCATTGTCCTTTATTTGAAAGTTACAGTGTAAACATTATTTTTAATGCTGTGGCTTATTACCTGGAAAATTTTAAATGTTTAAATAATTAATTTTGAATGGTGCTTTTAAATAAAATGTATTATTATTATTATTATTATTATTATTAATCAGTATAGAAATTTAGTCTGATTAAAACAAGCTTTTCTCTGTTTTCAATATGAGGAAGTCTTCATCAAGAGAACTTAAACCGCATACTGTCTTGGGTTTTCATATTAAACGCAAATTGGGATCAGTTATGGAGTCAAATAATTATCTTCTTGTTTTATAGTGCTCTTCTCTTGTATCACATTTTGTATTGTGTATTGTGTCTTGTTGCATTTCACTGTTCTGTCTTTTTAATGTGTATTTTTGAGTTTGCTTTGTGCTGACCCTTACACAGTTTGCTGTTAAGTTTTCATAATTTTCATAATGGAAATGCTGTGGTCTTTGGCGTCAACACAATGAAATGAAAATGTCAGAAACAACAATTTGATTCATCTGACTATTGAGGTATGTCTGCATCGGACAATATTTGCACTCACATGTCTCCTTCTCCTGTGAATATTGGTTTCCTTTCAGGTAAGGCTCCTTTAGACTTCACTACAGACAGCACTGTGGCAAGAGAAATGTTTTCAGAAAGAACTGCTGCCAGACTTTAACACACTCGCTGATAATGTATGATAATGGATTCTTTTTAATCCCACCTCTCACCACTCTCGGTGCGCCTTGCACCTCCAGTCATTAAAATACCGAAGGTGTGCTGCCACTCCCACAATAAGCATGCCACACTTTAGTGCGCTTTACAACTGCACATTGATTCATTCATGAAATTATCACCATTCATCTTCTTAGGATTCACTTTTCATAGACAAACAGCATCTCACTCATCCAGATGCTCAGACACAAATGGCACACCACTTTGTTGGGCTGACGTTAGTTCAGGAGGAAATTCCAAGCCTGACAAGATACTTCTAAAACTAGTTGTTTGTCCATGGTGAACTTCTTTGGTTTTCCCAACTGATCAATAGGAATTGGTTATGACAGTAATGAGAAAGAGAAAACCACTGGGCCCAGCGGCATAATTAAGCAAGCACCTCCAACGGATGGCTAATTAATAGTGTAGAGGAAATTAATGAAGAGCTTGTGGCCTGCTGCTGACAGCCAGCAGGAGTAAAACTCAGCTACGTCAGCACAGAGCTCTGCAGCACTTCAGGTGACTGCCAAAGCCTCCTCTGTCATTTAGACAGCATGCTCTAATCACGGTCCTTAAACCAGGCCACTGCCTCACGGCCCAGTAAAAATATGCAGTTTTCTGTAGCTACATGCTAGAAGATCTGATCTCAAATGAGATTCTTTAAACCGCCAATCCCCCATCTGTTGTTGAATCCTCCACTGGGCACTGATCTCAGAGCGGTTCTCAGAATAACAGCCAAAACTTTACTTAATGATTCAGACACATTCAGACCCTGATCTGTGACCAGAGAAGCCTCAAGGCTTCTGCCAGCATCCTTCACCATCATCCACACAACCTGGAGCGGGCTGACTCCAGAGCAGGCAAAGAACTAACAAGCTGCTGCCCATCAGCATGGAGTCCCAGCCACTGCCAATGTCCTGTCCCTCAACCACACACAGTAATTCTGGGAGGAAGTTATTTTGTTGGACAACATGCTGCTAGTCACATTAAATCTGAACATCCGCCCCGTGAGACTCTATTAAGGGTGTGTGAGTTTCACCCACTCTCTGTGTCCCAGAAATGTGTCACTCGGCGGTTCTACTTGACCGGGAGGCCTCACGAAATGACAGTGCTTCCTTCATCTCTCAAGTTACGGTGGACAGAACTCAGAGACACATGCATGGAGAAGCTCTCCTGTATAAAGTCCGCATCAACTAACTAAAGCTGACCTAACAAAAGTTGGTCCATCTGCACGTTTATGTTACAGCTCCTTCTTCCAGGAAAATGCATGCAGCCACACTGTCTCCTTCAGTCCAGACGGGGCAAAAAAAAACAGGGGACAACGTCTGGATTCCGAAACATCCGTAAAAATGCAAACAAAAATGCAAAAAGTGCATCATTATTCAGATTAGATGAATAATTGGTAATGTAAGGTTAGACCACCTCAGCAAATCCACAACCAGTGTCTACAGGGTTCAATTAAAAACGGATGATAACCCAGTGACTTTTAAAACAGACATTTAAGTGGGACTGCATGCATTAATGAAAGATAAATGCTTTTGCTTTGTGTGTACATGTGCAAAGTTCCTTGAGGAATACTAAGTGTAGCTATTGATTAAACTCTTTCCTGGCCCATCCTGAGAGACAAACTACATTGCGTACTCTGACCAATGCCAAGTTTGGCCAGTGCAGGTTTTTAATGGATCTGGAAAGAGCCCCCGTCTCTCTCTTCTAGTGTCCAGGGAACAAAGACAAATAGCTCTTTTATTGCCCTCCTGGTAACACCTCTGTGCTCAGGTTTTCCTTTTTTCCTTCCTCAATCCTTTTCCATCTTCTCTTTGATGAATTAATATCACATTGAATAGCCAAGTCTCACATCTCGCCGATTGTTCCCTTTTTAATCAAATGTGATTACAAAAGGCTGCCTCTGAAAGCCGAGGAGGCATACTGGAAGAAGTATAATGAACACGTGCACGGGTGTGTGCGCACATGAATCTTTGCTCTGCTGAAATAGGCTTGACTTACAGTGCAATTAAGGGACTCTCACTTAGAAACAGCAACAGTACTTTGCATTAACACACACAAAAAGCCTCATCAGGTCCTTTTAGGCTAAATAGTTGGTCTGATGCTTGGTGTGTGCACAATAACGGCAAACCGAACAATAAAATAATGAGTGTCTTTCCTGTCCTTCAGCCATTTAGTAAGCGTGCACGTCCGTTATAATGGCCAGAGTGAATACTTAGAGAATGTGAATTTATTTCTGTTTCTTACTGACAAATCACTATATTCCAGGTCAAACATGCAGGCTGAGTGCAGGCCGTAGTCGGGTAGCCAGGCGGAAAATTGGAAAATTTAAGCTACAGTGAGTCATTAGCTAAGTCAAATATGAAACAAAAAGCTGTGTCTCCCCAGAGAATTATTTCTGAAGTCTAATCTCTCATTCAAAGTGAATGATTTCACTTCAGTGGATTCTCAAAAATATGCTAACCTTATCATTGTTCATGCTAGCAGATAAAACTGACCATCTTCAGCAAATTCACTTGTGCACTTTACCGTAAAAAAAAGTCCTTTCTTTATTTTTTATTATCAGCACATGGCCGCGACTATTTTCCCTTCAGCTTATCCATTTTATACCCATACCTCAGCCCTCTCAATCTTGCTTCTCCCCCTTTTCTTGAGCTGCAAACTCTGTAACTAATTGGATCTGGCATGGTCTGTAATGACTTTGCACTCTATGGGGAGCTATGGGAAAAATCACCCTTCATTTCATCTGGCATCACTCAAGTGACCACATACTGAACCTCAGTGACATATAGCTCCATCCTGCATCCAAAAGGCAAAGACAGCAACATTTACAGGATACTGCTGATCTCGGGTTTGACAGACTCATATGGATGTGTTGGCCCCTGAGGGCATTTTCAGTGATTAGGTTTATATATGTATGTGTGTGCACAATACCATTACACCAGTGTCATTTGTCAAATGTTGAAAGTGAAAACCCAAAAGCAGATTCTCAGGCAGGCTGAGTTAAACAGAAAACTAGACAATTTATTGAAGCTGATGATCAGTGTACAAAAGAAAAGAGAATAAAAAGGAAAACTGAAATCTTCCACTTACTGAACATAAAGTAGGACTCAAAACTAGAGCTGGGAGACGCAAGAGATTGAAGAACAGACGCTCTGACAAAGGACTAGGGGAGATAGCAACAATGAATGCACAGGAGGGTGATCAGGGGAAGTGAAAACACCAGGGAAGTCAGCTGAAACTTATCAAGGAAACAAGACTGAGTAAAGCAAAAACTAAATACTAAGCACCCAGGATAAGAGATTACCAAAATAAAACAGGAAACAATGAGAAAAGGACTGAGAGATAAAAAGATAAACAGACGTGAAAATGAGAGTAACTGAACACAGAAGACTTTAGCTAAAATCCTGAGACGAGACTAAGGGAACAGGAAGGAGACAGTAAAGGGAACTTATTACCAATTTTTCAAAATCAAAACAATTGTGAATTAACAAAACTCAAAGAGTCAAAAAAAGAAGCTGGATCACAGACCCAGCGCCATGACAGGATTTGGAGATCTAGCAGTGATGGTCAGTGAAGAAAGCAAACGAGACATATTTTACCCATCCAGCCATTAAGCAGAGAGATGCTTCGCAGCCAAATACAGAACTTAATAAAACATAAAAATAGAAAAATCTCCCTGTGTGTCAATGAAAGGCACTCAAAATATTTCTAGGTTGAACACTGGTTTGAGAAAGAACAGTATATTGGAAAGAGTTTTTGCTCCAAGCAAATATTTTTTTTAAGAAGTCATATTGATTTAGAAGAAGGACTTGCTTCTCTGAGAAAAATTACAGGTCATCACAATTGCTGGATTATTGCAGAGCTAACTGCAGACCCATCTGACAACTGATGTCCATGTGCACTCCAAACATCGTTGTGTAGTACCAGTTTTATCGCTGCTCATAAACTCAGCTGACAATTTCCCCCTTTCTTAAAACCTTAAAACTCGAGTGCGAGCTGCAGCTGGCAGCTGGGAAGTTGCAAAAAAAGCGGCTCTTCAGTATTCACGAACATATTTAGGAAGAAGAAAAATGCTTGCCAGGAAAAAGAACAGGTGCAGAGAAGTTCTGACTCAACAAACCCTTTCCATCATGCCTGTTGCCTCGAGTCAAATAGAGCTGTCAGAGGCAGTAGAGTCCCAGTCTAATTTCAGCAATAGCTTGGCTGTAAGTAACTGTATGGGGCTCTGAAAATGAAGTCTGTGGGCCAGGGACAAATTTGTTTGCCAGTATTAATTATGACCAAGTTAGTTTCTTTTGTCAGTAAAAGCCAATTCCTGCAACATGGGCCTGGATTAAATCACTCAGGTACCTATGCCTTCATGGTGTAAACATTCATTTTGTACCTCTTTTTCTCTGCTTCATATCTGCTCAGGAGTCGCTGGAGACCACCACCTTTAAAGCCCTGGAAGTGGGCAGCTGGGGCACCAACAGTGACGATGTCATAAAACGCATCTGTAAAGAGAGAAAATTGAGTTCACATCATTTTAGATACTGATTTTTTTTATAGGCAGCACCTGCAAAACTGGAGTTACTGGAGGACCTTGAATTGAGAAAACTGAGAACATGAATGAATCCTGTCAAAGTAAAATAAATATCAATATAATTTCAAGTAAGAAATTTTATGGAAATTATGGAAATGCTGCTAATAAGAGTAATTTCAACATTTAAAGACACCGGACATGAGGAAGGACTCTAATATGATACTAAGATGTGGCTTTCTTGCGGCTTCAGCTCAAATTAAAATGTAAACGATATGTGAATATGCCAACCTCCATATCTAATAGCCAATAAATGAAAAATTAGAAATTAAACAATAGATGGGAGAAACACCCTTCAAGCATGTCATGAGTGTTGAAGTTGGATAGATGTTGAACTAAGTAATCACTTGTGTGACAATAACGCAAAATAATTTTTAAACAGCGCTGTCATATTACCTTAGTAAGGAGTCATAAATAATGACACATAACCAATGTTAAGGGAATCTATTTATGTTTTGTGAAAAGAAAAAACAATTGGCCGATATATCAGATTTTCATCACCAAATATCGGTATTGAAATCGGTCTTTAAAATCTTATATCTGTCAGCCTCTAATTATCTCTACGTATGCTTGGCTCTACTTCTTGCCATCTTTTCATCTTTATTTTGCTCTGGTCCCACATTAACCTGGAAGGACAACCAATGTCACACTATTTCATTCCAATTTGCACACCGAGGTCATAAGTAAATAAACACTTCACAGACGGCTAGGCGGGCACAGAGGTGCTTAGAACAGGGCTTGATTTGAATGAGTAATGGCTGAAACTGTCAATTAAATCAGGAAAAACAGAGGGGAATATGGGGGGGTGAATATTTTGGTGTGGTTTAGTGCTTGGTCAGTTAATGAACGCCCATGAGAAAACAACAGTCCACAATAATATTCTAACCACAGGAAATGCCTGCTTGGAAAAAAAAACGAGGCTGAAAACACAAATTAATGACACAACAGTTGCAAGTCTTGCCACAGAGAAGTAAATGACAACACCACTGTAGACCAATAGTGGTTTGATGTCGGGCCTTTGCTACTACCCTCTGTTTCTTCCATTAATTATTGAGGTGCCTGGCCATAACACACTCTGAATGCAACATGTCTGGCCCCCGGAGTTTTCAGATATCCAGGTTCCCTTAATTGGTTCTCCCCCCAGCAGAAGTATACTGAAAAACAATGGTGGGTTTCAGAACATCAAGCACGATGACCAATTTGTGCTCGATTTGCTTTCTCTTTTTCACACACCGACCGTTTCTCAATAAATCAACAATGGAGCAAGCTGTTATACGGAGAGGACAGTGGCTTTCTGGAAATAGTAAACTGGTTGTGGCAGTCAGGATGATTGGTTATAATCCATGCTTAACCCATTCAACAGTCCCTTTTAACAATGACAAAGCATTGTTTTACTCGACCCAAATGAGTGCTGAATAATGCTTTCAGTTCAGCTTTGCCGAGCTGTGCATTTAGGCTGGAAATATTCTATAGTTGTCATTTTAGAGACAGAAGACAGCCATTCACAGTAAAACAAATGAATACTGTTTAGAGCTGGAAGTGTTGCTTTCCTCCCTATTTCCTTTTCTTGCTGAACGATCAGCAGACAAAATGAAAATTAATGGTTTTGCATTGTTGAGTAAATTACATAGCCAAACTTCATCACTTCAGAAAATCAAATGGGAAAATAGAGCTCTTCACTGTAGTTGGAAAGTGAAACTCAGTTGCATTAAGGACCAGTTTTCATTGTCTTCTGTGCCTCTCTGATTGCAATCATTTTTTTCCCTTGTGGTTTTTCTTTTGCCTTTTCAAATCAAGTGAAATTTGGGGGGAAAAAGGGAATTTTACATCCAACAAAGGTTTCTAGAATAAATTAAAACAAGAGGGTAGCCTAATACCCAGAAATGATGGCTATTTTTTTAAGAAAATCATCTCATCAGTGGCTCTCTGTCTGAGGAGGTCTTAATTTGTCCTTAACCATTCACATCAGATAACCACTGATGAACATGCATGAAAGCTGGCATATGTTGAGCTAATTAGAGACAATCAGCAAGTGAACTGGAAACCATGAGCCAGTCGTGCTGCTGTATCGATACATACTGTAGACAAAATAGAGCTTCTTAACAGTATCATAAGGAGAGATGCGGGCTACGTTTTTACAGTTTCCTTGGCTTACTGCATCCATCTTGGATTAGTTGTAAAATCATATTGGAAGCAAAATTTCCATAACTTTTGTGTTTTAAAGCACTTTAAAAAGTCTGATTTGACTGGTGAAACATCTCTCAGCCAAGTGCCGAGAGATGTTTCCAGAAGGACTTTGCCACATGTGATCTAGTAGCAATACTTGAAAATGTGCTTGAAATGTATGAAACGTGTTATACGGTATTGTGCAAAACTCACAATACCATCCCTCATTTCTTAATGTCCAGGTGCATCTCTCAGGTCCTGTGTAAAATCCGGCTGTCACATCTTCTTTTGCCCTCCACTTTTCCAGTTTCCGTAAACTTTCTTAAGAACACACCGCACACCACGCCGAGCCATCCCAAGTTTTTGTGTAATAGTAATTTGAGAATCACTTTGTTGTCTCAAAAATGATACTTTAGATCTGTCAAACTGTGCTATGTTTGCTATTAAATAAGTCTCAAGAAATTAAATAAATGATGAGCTTTTACAGCAGGCTGTTAGTAATAAAGTACCAAAAGATACAGTTTAAAAATGATTTGCTGCCAAGTTGTCTGTTCATCAGTTAGATGCCTCATTTTTTGATTCAATATGTCAGTGTTAGATGGCTTATCATACAAAAATCTACAATTACAAGAAAGTCTGGCTCCTTGGAAGCAAAATATAAAGAAATGATGGATGGCTTGAGACTTTTGCCCCAGACTCTGGCATTTCCGCTGATCAACATTACCTACTTAACATTGTGACACCATTCGAAGCTGTGTATACTCTGCATTACACATAAGCTGCAGCATCTCTGTCTGGTGTGAATTGGGCCAACAGAAGGGAATTAATAGTGTCTCTCAATCAGCTGACAAATTCCTCTAAAGCTTATATTAATACTTTTAGATAAAAAGTCACAGAACTGTATAATATCTCTGTTTGACTATTTTTATTTGTCCTATTAGAAGCCTTAAAGAAAGACTGACAATGTATTTCAAGGTTTGCCTGTCTTCAACTTTCCATCAATCATCTGTTGTTTAGTTGCAATGGAGCCCATTCACAGATCATCAGGCAGTAGTTAGTTGCCTTAATACGCTGAGACAGTTCCAGGGCAAAAACAGCCTCTGCCAGCAACAGAGCACCAGTGGAAGAGACAGCCTAGTCCTTCACTCCACAGAAATGCAAAGGGCTTAATTAGTGTTTTGTCTGTTTTTTTTTTTAGGCCAAGTTAATTCTCACCTTTCAGCCCGGGTGATGACCTAGAACCTCCCTGTCTGAGCCCTCTGAGTCTCTCTGACAGATGGAGAAGTCAAGCACAGTAGGTGACAATGTTTCCATACCGTTTTTGAAGCTATGCTGTGCACAGCTTGAGTTGAGAACCACTTAGAATGAAATTGTTCTTCCACACGAAACCGAATTGCTTTTGAACATGTCTGAAAGGACATCTGAAGACAATACATGCAATGACGGATCTAAAACAAGTCCAAGTCAGAAGTGCAGTACCTGTTTTTTTGGGGCATGTCACCCTCATCCTCTGGGTGTGCAGGTTTATCGGAATAAACTCCAGAGACTTTTGAGCTTTGCAGCAGCTTGGCTTGAATGAGCAACCTGAAAACATAAACAATAGTATATGTCACAAAACCAGGTTGTGTTGGTCAAGATCTTGAAGAAGAAAGAAGAAAAAAATCATTGTACTGTAAAAGCGATGACAAGTGTACAGAAGTTATGGTGGGTATTTGTAGTAATCACAACCAAATGTTCTTTGGATACTTCAGTGGAATTGTGTTTAATCCAGCTTGTGCAGGACTCCTTGGTGGGTTTCCTACACACATGATCGAAGACACCCCATGGAGTTCTGTGCTAAATTAACATGCATTTATTTCATGTTTACATACATTTAAAGTGACCAGTGTGCAGTCTTTTTCAGTGTAACACCCATCAGTAAACACACACACAAAATATGTTAATAAATAAATCACTGAATGGAAGGTTAATTATCCTTTAGTGTACCAGAACAAGAAAATGATGTATCATCATCAAACTCAAGCTAGGTGGAAAATGAAAAAAAAAATCAGGAAAAAAAGAGGAGATAAAAGACAAGAATAAAAAAGGAGAGGAAAACAGGGGCAAATGTAAATAATTAAAGATGATAAATATAATGTGACAGCCAAGTCAAGGTGCATCGAGTCTTTTCTTCATAAAACTCTAACTAGTTCCATATATCGTAATGCAATTTTTCTTCATTTCTCAGAAGACCAATTGATTTCTGGCTGTACAGTCCAAAAGGTCTCATACTGGCCTATCTTGCCAAGCTTCTAATGGCTCCATCACCCTAAAGTAAAAGCAGGATGGCTGACTCCATGCGACTATGAAAAACTGGTGATTGCATTGATTTTTTTTTGCAGTCAGAAATGGAATTGCAAGTAGCTGTGGAGACCAACTGGTCACCTGCAGTTTAAGGTGCAAAACCACCAACCTTATTCGATCACAAGGTGACTGCACAGATTGCCCAATGGGAGCCAATCTCTCTCCAAACAATGGCAGTCTGACTTGGACTGACGGCAGTCACTCTAACACAAGTCAATTTGCAGTTTAAGGTTTGCAAATAATAATCACCGTCCAATATATACATGCATACAGATTGCAAACATGTAGCAATCAATCTGAGTCCATCTGTGCTGATGAGTGCAACACATCTGCAATGAACCTCTTTGTAATAGGGGACTCAATTCAACTGGTTGCCAACTGGTTGCATTCGTGTTTTATTTAGTTAAATCGCCATCAACAACTACGTCACTATTTGTGGAGGGATTTATTGTTTCAAATCCATGAGTTTCTTGCTGGAATCTGAATATAATTAGTTAATGTGAATTTCTGTGTACGTAGACAGCAATGGATTTGTGATTCAAGTGCAATCTGATAGCAGAGTGACCACTTTATCATCATCATGACAGACGGCAACTGAGTGTAAGTGCCGTCCTCAAACCAACCATTTCAAATGCAGTGAGATTGCAAGTTCATTGCGTAAAGTCGAAATAATGTTCTCCAATCACTGTCTTCACTAGTGTGACTGTATCATATTGTCCTGCAACATGACTTTCAGCTTTTTTAATTTGCTCCGCTTAATGTCAGAGTATAATCCACATTCCCTGAGCAAATGGTATCTTTTTTCTGCAATATTAGTCATTTGGTCTTCCTTTTGAGTTTTTCATATAAAAAAAAAAAAAAACCCATATACCACATACATTCCAACATATTTGGTGTTGCAAATACAAAGTGTTTCTTTGAAAAGTGCAAAGCTGTGCCACTGTGAAGAATGTTCAGATTTTATCTAATTATGTTTTCATCCTTATTCACTGTGTTACATCATAAACTGGGTTCAATGTGCTTTGATTTGAAGCAACAGTGTTCTATTATTTTTAAACCATATATCTCAGTTTCAAAGTGGTTCATCATGTCTGCAGCCTTGTCATTTGTCAGCCTATTGTATTACACAAAGCCCTTACTGTCTGCTACAGTTACACCACTATCTTTGCAACATTACATTACACGGCTTTTCTCTTCATCCGTTCATGTGGCAAGGGACAAAGACACAGAGGCAGGAAGCATTAGATAATAAGTTAAATATATGATCAATTGTTCTCTTGATTGATTTACCAATGAAAAGAAAACCCCTGCGAAATTCAGTGACTTGAGATCTATTTAATGCACGACTGAGTGACAAAAGGGAATACAAAGCAAATTAAAATCGATTTAAATTAGAAGTTGTTGAAGTGGCTGCAGTGCAGATTCAGATATACCTCTAAGGGTGCGCAGACTTTTACAACTTAATTGCTACAATATGCCGTATAAATGGAAGCCATTTGTTCATTCTCTGTCAGAATTGGTCACTTAATGAATCAGACTTCAGAATACTGCCCCCCAAAAATAGAGCACAGTCTCATGTTTCACAGGACTCTAAGATAACTCAGAGGTCAATTTTCCCAAAGAAACAATAACCGTTAAATAAAATGTCAGAAAGTTAGCATACAGTTTTAAAATACTGTAAGCTATGAAGTAATTTATTGTTCACCATCATGGACTGTGATTAAAATTTTGTTAAACCAAAATACCCCACCTTTGAATGTACATCAAGACTGTTTAACACATATCTGCCTTATTTGCTACATAGCAGGTAGCAAATACAGCAGTTGGAACCCAACAAATCAAAATCAGCTAACTTGCAACCTTGCAATAACCTCTAATATATGGTGTAATGCTTTGAGCACAGTACTTTATGTCCTTTCCAGTCACTACTCTGTTCAAAATGTCCAATTAAATGTTCCTGCCAAATGACATTCTTTGTTTTTGGCTTATATTTAAGCTCAAAATCGTTTTCTGACACTCCAATTTGGCTGCTCATATCCAACAGGGGTCATTAGCCTTTTGAGCATTCAAATATGCTCGAGAAAAAGAGGCACTGCAATCTATGCAAGCAGAGGTAACTGGGTTATAAAATATATAAATATATCTCCTTGAAGCTCGGGTCCTCTACCAGAGGCATGGAGCGTAACGGTCCTTCGCAGTATCTTTGCTGTTCCTAGGACTGCAAACTTCTGGACAGAAATCTTGGATGTCGTTTCTGGAATCTGCTAGTTGTTGGAGCCGCTCGCCCAGTTTGGGGGTCACCGCCCCGAGTGCTCTAATTACCATGGGGACCACTGTTGCCTTCACCCTCCACAGCTTCTCTACCTCCTCTCTCAGCCCTTGGTATTTCTTGAGCTTATCGTGTTCCTTCTTCCTCAGGTTTCTATCACTATGGCCGTCTTCCACTGCTTGTCCACCACGACTATGTCCGGTTGGTTATCCATCACCAACTGCTCCGTCTGTATCTTGAAGTCCCACAGGATCTTAGCTTGGTCATCCTCAACCAACCTGGGGGGTGTATCCCATCTTGACCTTGAAACTTACAGACCCTGAACCTTGTTGCTACGTGCTGGATTGTCTCAAGGACACCTCCACACAGCCTGAACCTGGGGTCTTGCCTGATATGGTTCAGAGTGCAATTCATTAATCCCAACTGTGATATTTGAATGAGAAGCTGCATATATTCATTCCGTTTTATAAAAGGAATTGCAGTATTAGGCCGGTCAGGTGTTTTTATTCAGCAGTGTTTTATTTAATATCACAAAGGCTTGTCTTGTAATGACTTTTCCAGAATTTGTGTGTCGATGAATGCCAAGCTTCTTGAGACACATTAATAGTCTGTCTGCACACAAAGGCTGTGGGCAGACAAACCTACTTTTGCTGATTTTGGAAACACATCATCACATTTCTTTAAGCCAGAGGAAGTGACTTTTTCCCCAGGAAAAACCCACCAGGAAAGAATAAAAACTTTCCTGTGCAGCAGTTTGTAGCAGCATTACGAGATAAACAAACATTCCTTATTGAGGAGGGGATTCATTAAATATTCTGGTTAGTCAAAGACAGAATTGCTTGTCAAATATGATTCCTTTCATATTAACAATACCAAAATGTCCAGGTTGAGACATTCTGGCATAATTTCTAAATGTAGGGAATGACATTATTGTAATAAATTGCTCGTGTCAGTAATTAGTTTACTTAACATGTTTAATTCATTTGCGAGTGACAGTGCAGCGTGTTAACTGCAGAATAATGACTAAACTCATACTTTGCAACTCTTCTATCTGACAAGCAACATAACTCACCTTTAGGAAAACTTAACTAAGCTGTACCGAATCTTCTCCTCCTGTAATCACTCTTGAGGCAACAGACCAATAGTCAACAATCAGACCCTCAGCACTATTTAAGATCTATGTTGACACAGAAGATAGATGAGAAAACCTGTAACCCGCCACAAATTTTTAACATCATTTGGCAGGAAGGCCAGACATGAAAACAAACTCACTGCAACTCAATTACAGCATATAATGCTGCAACTGCTGACCCACTCAAGCTGAAATGTGTTGCCTCAAAAATGGATAACACTAATGACTCAGCTGGAGACGACGGAGATGTGGCTGGTATTTTTACGAGCGCTGAAATCAATCATGTCTTCTTACTAAGGTGGCAGATTTGCTGCCCTTTATCAAAGTGAAAAAATAGACAGATGCCGTTTATAGCTAAATATACATTCTGCTTAAAAATATAGTGCAAACCAAAGCATCATGAGCAGTTTTCAATGTTGCAATCAGTCAGTACTAAGTACTAGCAATCCATAGGGTGCTTTTATTACCTTTATACTATGAGCTTATATAACCTCCGCAACATGTCTAAAGGTGTAATCCTAAGGCCAATCATAGTGTGAAGGGTTCCCAGGGATTAGCTAAACAGCACAAGGAGTTTTAACAGTTCTGTCAGGCTGTATTCCTGAATTCCTGATATCACCATGATGACATTTTTAATTTAGTAAATTAGCTCACTGTGGCATGCCAACACATTTTCATTACCACTACATAAAATGAGCCCAACACATGCAAACTGATATTTGACCTAAATATGTTGCTGAATGAAACATCTAAAAGTTCAGAGCCATAGGACAAAGTGCTTACAGTTGGTATGAGGTGTTTGTTCTGATATGCTGCGTTTGGATTTTCACCAAATATGGTGCAGTGCATCGTGGCCAAACATCTCAACCTTTATGTAGTCTCTCCAAAGGACACTGTTCCAAAAGATTTCTTTAGATGGAACTTTTTAAACCTAAGCTGTGCTGCCATGCGTTAGACAAAAGGAGGGGTGCATAGAGTCCTGTGAAAACCCTCTATTTCAAATTACTATATGCTCAGTGAAGCTCGAATATCAGTAGAGATTTTCACACCAACACACAAAATGTTGTAAATTTCTAAAAGCCTAAAAGAGTAAAAATTAGTGGTTCACCAATTCATCCAAGTCAGTGGGCTATAACACCTTGAGGTGCTGATATATTTTAGTTTTCCTATAAGGTAACGATGCAACAAATCATGCTGCAACCTGTAATGAGGATTTATTCATCCAGATCAAGTTAAACTGTTGTAAAAACATTCAATTTAACTCTATACTGTTATCCCTTCTCAGTGGGCTTTCACTGTCAGCCAGGAGCTCAGGGGACCAGGCTAATGTAACTAGTGACTGTTGTAGGTTCGGTGAATTACCCATATGATATATGTGACATAAAGGCTGAATACCAGCAGTACTGGCCAAGATCCATAGCTACCATCTCTTTTCATATACTCTAATTTTTTGAGCTTTTAAATAGTTTTCTATATTTGTGTTTTTTGTTCCTCCAGAAGATGAGTGACCATTATCCTACATGTGTGCCTGACAACTAACTGAACATTTCAAAAAAACCAACAAACTTCAACAACCAGTATGCAAAACAGAAAATGTATGTGCACTCCACAGCTGAACATCTTTACCTGGAGGCAGCAGACTGCAAAGACGGCTGTCCTAATACAGATATTATGAAAAAAATATAAGATATGCGCTATCATGTCCACCTGCCCTGCTATCTGTACAATGAGTAGGCTTTACTGCCAGCCACACTGATATATGACACTGCCTTAAACACTCAGCTCTGGGCCTTAAGCTGTAGTTATCCCATAAGCGAAGGCTCAGAGGTCTAACATTCCACCAAAGGGATGACTGACATTTTAAAGAGGAGATTGCAGACAGTAGCGAAGGTTTAACACTAACAGGACTATGACTGTGCCTTTAACTCACCAGCTAGTAAACAATGCAAGGAGGGATGAGTCATTTATTAATGGAATGCAGTTAATGATCTGTTCACTGAGGTCAGTGGTTTTAAAACTTGGAAAAAAGGAATCAGGAAGAATGGTGGACCTGAACGTGGAATCTCATCCACCTCCCGGAGAACTGCTTCTTTTCTTTATTGTGACCATGTGCAATTTCAAAATCTTTGGATTTTGTTTTCTATAACACCAATTCGAAAAATGTTGGGTCGCTGTGTAAAAAGTACATGAAAACAGAATGCAATGATCTGCACACCTCATAAATCCACATTTTAATTCGAACACAAAAAACGTCAAATGTTTAACATGAAAACTTGAGTATTTCAAGAAAAACAGAAAAAAAGTTTCAAACAAGTTGGGACTGGGTCAACAAAAGTAAGTAGTACTAAAAAGAAACATTCAGAGTAACAAATAAGTGGGTTAACTGGGACATTCACTGGGTATGAAATGAGCAACCTGCAAAAACCTGCGTCTACAAATTGTGGAACAACTTCAGGATATCATGAAAAAATTCAAAAAATCTGGAGAAATCTCTGTGCGCAAGGGACAAGGCCCAAAGTCAATACTGGATACTGGTGATCTTCAGGTCCTCGGGCGGCACTGCATTAAAAACAGGCATGATTCTCTCATAGAAATCACTGCACTGCGTCATCCATAAATGCAGGTTAAAGCACTATCACGCAAAGAAGAAGTCATGCACGACACGTCCTCCAGACTAACGAGGAGAGACACCGTCCAGCCTGTGATCAGCACTCAGGTCAAAGGCCTGCATTTCTGATGGTACGGGGGTGTATTAGTGTCTGTGGAAGTGACAGATTGTACATCTAGAAAGGCATCATCGATGCTGAAAGGTATATACAGGTATTAGAGCGACACGCTCCCATCCAGACAACGTCTTTTTCAGGGGAGGTCTTGGATAGTTCATGCTTTCATGCACATACGGCATCAGTTTAAACATTTGATTTGATTTCTATGTCCTACTGTGAATAAAATATGGACTTGTAAATCATTAGATTCATTTTTTTTATTTGCATACCAATCCAACAGCTATCTTCAAAGACAAACGTAAGTATTTTAAAAACCTTATCAAAAACAGTGAAAGGGCTGAGACTCTCCTGTCTACAGTTCTAAACATTCTGACATAAAATTATGTATATCTCGACTAAATGTAGTACTTAGACATGAACATTTCCAAAAGTAGAGCACAATGACAATTAAATGAAAGTTCCTAATTTGTGTGCAGACACAAGTAATAGGACAGCCGTGCCCACTGACTTTTTTTTTAATGAACTCTTCTTATGACGAATGCCACTCAGTTGCCATATTTGTCACCCTTTGTTTGTTCTGGTAATTATGTTTTCATTCTTTGTCCCTCCTGCTGTATTCGTGAACCCACTCAACCTCCTCCACAGTCTGTCTCTTTCTGTCTCTCCCTCCCAACCTTTTTTAATCATATTAGTTATCAATAATTAATCTGCAGCAGCTTGCCCACCCGGCTTGTTTAGCAATGTCTGTCATCCTGTTAAGTTAATGCAGGACTGAATTAGAGTAGCAAGATAGGTTGGGGATCCTCTATGTATTACAGCATCTGGGCCACGCAAGTGAGTTGTCAGGAACTATAATGACCAACACCACATTATCCTTTGCCTCAACCCCTCCTTAGAGTCCAGGCAGGCAGCACCGAGGCTTAGCCATCTTTATTTCTTATCAGCTGGGCAAAGCAAAAAAGGAATGGAGACAAATATCTCATTATGTGGATGAGGGTAACTCAGTAGAAAATTAATCACCAGCCGTAATGTTAATATGTGCATAGCAAGCTGAAAAATGTATAGGAACATGCTGCTGCAAGGGAAAGAAACAAATTCAGAATGATTGGTCTTTTATATGTTTGCTACTCCTGTAAATGAATAACAAATGTATAAACGGATTCATATAAAAATGATTCTGTCCTCATTTTATTTAATGAGACTGTGTCTTTGAGGGCGTAAGCATAAGGACAAGCCCCATACAGAGTGCAACATACTGTACTGTATATGCATGCTCTTCATAATTTGCAGTTATGAAGTTCAAACTAAATGCAGCACATACATCACCTTTATATTTCAGAATGCATTTTCAACAACACCTCATCATTGCCAAAATCACGCGTTCGGCGTTTACCTGTTAAATGCTGGGACTAATGAGAAGCAGACTAATTACTTCCTGTCTTCGCGTTGGAGCTAACTGCGTGGATTAATTTTATTATGTAAAACATTTGCTAAAAAAATTGCACGACACGTAACTGCATTATAAATAAAAGGTTGGATATTTATAAATGAGATGTGAGACTCATGCTTTTGCTTGCTCCTGGCACAGGGTGGTATCAGTTTTTATGCGCTTATGTTTAACAAACACAGACGAGCATATGGCCACGTACATATTTCATTTGTCCCTGATGAAACCTGTGTTGCTATGGGAACTCTTTTAACAGCAACTTCTCCTTATGCTTTCCATTGACAAAAATCACCCCAAAATCTATCCTTGAGTTCAAAGTTTCCTTTATTTGTGCACTTCACCCGTCAGGTCCAAGGATACTTCAGGATTTTGATCTAAGACTGGCCTACATCAGACACATATACCCATCCTCTTTACTACTTTATAGTGTTTCTTAAGAACCCTCAACTATGTGAGCAGATGATTTTCACCATGACGGGACAATACAGCCATGGTGAAAGGAACGCTTTCACAGATCTCCACGTAGCCCTGTGAAAAGCTAAACACATCCTTACTGCTTCCATAGAAATTAAGAGGGTAAATAGCAGCCTTGTGCTGATAATCAGATTCACTTGATTAAATGGTGATCAGCAAGTATGAACACCTTTGTTAAAGCAGAAGTTTTGCTCTGGTCTGAACTAGGTCAGACTCTGAAATGCTCAAAGAAACTGCAAAAATAAGAACTGTAAAAAAGCAAAGAAACCCCGTCTATTCTTTTTAAAATAAAACATTGATAATTCACCAAACACAGCATATCAGCACAAACACCTAGAACATACTGTGAAGCATGGTGGAGGGCAGGTATTGATTTGGGCTTGTTTTGTAACCACAGGACCCAGGCACCATGCACCATGGTTTATACCGAAGTATACTAGAATCAAATGTTAGGCCATCTGTCTGACAGCTGAAGCTTAGCCAAAACTATTTCATGCAACAACACAATGACTCCAAACACAGCAGCAAATATACAGATACAGTGTTTTAGTCGGCTTCAACCTGACTGAAACACTGTGACGCAACATTGCAATGTATGAAAACCTCAATGAAGAAGAGTGGGTAAAAATGTATGCACAACCATGTAAGAAACTGAGAAAGTCTTGCAAAAAACCAAAAAGATTATTTAAAGTTATTGTTGCTGAAGGTGGTTCTACTTAGTGTTTTTACAGGACTGCATAAAAGCTTTCTTTTTCAAATGTATGATATAGATATATTAGTAATTTAGAAGTCAGTTTGTGTATTTGTCTGACTTTGTATTTGTGTGCATGACTGCATGTGTTGACACAGATATCAAATTCAGAGATAGGTGCAGTTATCATACCATTAATCTTGTCCATTTCAGCCAAGGTCTCTTGGTAGGAGCTGATTATTCCTGCATATCGTGTCATCACCTCCTTCCGTAAGTTGTCCCAATGAGGGGAAAGATCTCCCAGCTCCTTTAGATCCTGCACCCTACAAATAAACACAGATCTATGAGGACTATTGAGGTTTTATTGTAATGCTATAGCTAGTGTTGTGCCATTTTCATAGTTTTCATACTTCTTTCAAAGGAACTTAATCTTTTAGTTCAGGTTCAAAAAATTATCAGCAAACCTGTTAAAACGCAGACAGAAGTTGAAACATACTGAATCTGACAAACATGCACACACCCAGAACTGAGCCAGATAAACACAACTTTAAACCCCAGGCTGGAATCTGGTGTCCACTTATCCAATTTGGCCTTTCAAATTCCTCCCCTCACTACTCTGAGCTTTCTTCTGCAATTACTAACTCTTCTGCTGTCTGTGTTACTGAAACAAGCAGGTGTCTTTCAGTTAGTTGCGCCTGCAGCTTAATGCCATAATAATTTGTGGTCTTTCTTTTGGAAATAATTGCCAATATGCATCAGTCTGTGCACATTTGTGTCTTGTTTGTGATTTGCACTGATTTCCAGCTAGGATGCATAATCTCTTTCTTTGGCAAATAATTTGAATATGAAAGGGAATATCAGATAGACACAGATAATTTACACACTGTCCTTGTGTCAGCCAACCAAGTAAATGCCAGAGATATTATAGAAATTACAGGTCAAAGGAGGCTTTATACGCTCCTCTGGATCACATATTACAAATGTAAATCAGCTATTTTTAGATACCAGAATTAGAATTTAGGATTTTACACAGCAAATGATTTGACCAAACCAACAAGACAAGGAACTAATTCCCCTCAAAACAGAAAAAAACAACAACGATGCTTTCATCCATCAGTTAGTTTTATCTTCTTATCTTTGAGGGCGCTGCTGGAAACCTGGAGCCTATGTTAGGTGACATTCAAAGAGAGGTAGGGTACATCCTGAACAGGTTGGCCGTCAAACAGTGCACAGCATTGTTTATCAGCTGATTAGAAATAAGAAACAGTTTTCTTTGAAATGCCACAGCAAGTGTGAGGTCATTCAGTAACCGTGTGGAAAATAAGGAATTAAATCAAAATCACCTGCATGGGCTTATGCTTATAAAGGTGAGCAAAGAAGGTAATTCAATAGTTTGAAGCATTCATCCAACCTTATATCCACAACATACATGTAGGCTGTGGTCAATATATCAAAGATTTTCTTAATCTTTTGGATAATCCTAGTTTTAACTTGGACCTAGAAACCAACTCGAAGCCACATTATGGGCAACTCTGTAAACATACTGTGCATGTGGTCATATTGTAAGGCGTGCTTATGATGTTATGAAGACACAGTGGAAGTAAGCATATTTCAGTGGAATGCAAGAGTACCACTTGTTTGTCAGACCAAGTGAAAATAATTACATCTAAGTCTTTGCCAGAACAGACACTGAGATAAGTAACTAATGGGTCACTCCATATTAAATCAGTCAACTCTGAGAAAAAATCCCACCTGACAAGGTACCCTACATTAAACAGGGTCAAACTTCTCCAGCACTAATAACTTCCAAAGGCTATTAGTGTTTATTCATTATGAACCACACATATTATCCCCAACTATCTCAGGGCCACAAGTGTTTCGCCCCTTTACCTGTACACTGTGTACAGGTAGGGCAGTCCTACTGCAAAGACTAAATTAGTCTTCACCTGCTCTTGTCAACCACAGCTATTTTCAGCTGCCCTGGCTATCTTTCCAGTGGCTTTCTCCAGCTGTTTGGGTTACATCCTCATCCTCATGGGAAATTGTGGAAACCTACTTAAATAGGGAATAAGGCTACTTGTCATTCTTTGACAAGAGCCTCATCGATCAAATGCTGGTATTCTTCAGTTGGTGAGAGACTGCTGACCTCTTTGTCCAAAAGGATGATAGTGGGCAATCTAAACTACTCCTGATGGTACTTGGCAGCCTGTTGGATCAGCTGGTCGAACAGGCTGCCAGGTGGCAAAGTTTGGTTAGATAAAACTAGGAGTAAACCTGATAGTTAAAGCTATAAAACTGGATGTGTCCTCCAAACATCCAGGATATCCTGGGAGACCTTCTATTTGGATACAGCATACACATTGGCGAGTAGATTATATGTTAATCTGTGAATAGTAATGGGCCATAACATATTTTAACTTCTAACAGGAGCATCTCTCAAAACTCTTCAGAAGTCCTGGGCAGTATTTATAGATCTTGAAAGTGGGGACTCATGGTCTTGAAGTGGATCCTTCTTGAGCTTTTCCAACTATTTCTGTTACTTTAGTTCAATGGCAAAGTCTGTCATGTTTAAAGGGATGTGCATCTTAAGTGTTGGCAGCAGGAAAAAACTGTTTCCTACTGAAACATCTCTGGTGGGGTTATCATGTCCCACTTCCACACTGTCCTTCACTTCTGCTCAAGAACATATCAGGGTCCTGCTCTTGGGCTTTCCAATAGGAGTGATTTGTAAACTTAAAAGGGTTAAAAAAGATTTTCTCTGTTGATATTTCGCTCTCTGGTTTTTACAGTTTATCTCCTTCCTGCGAAGGTTTTTTTTTCTATCTTTCAGCACCTTTTCTTGAGCAGTGTCGTTTTTTTTAAAATGTGATCTGTCAAAGCCACCTCTTGGGATCTGCTGATGGCTTGCTAGTTTCTGCCTTCCTTCATGGCACCTTGGTGTACCTGTTGCACAGCTTGCACCATGGTCTTTATCTTCTTGGTTACATCTCCTTTCAGGATGCTGTCCAACATATCACTCAGATCTGTATCCAGCTGTGTCCATCTGCTATCTGCTGCCAGTGGAAAATCCAGCTCTGATTTCCTCTCAAAGTCCTCTAGCCTTTTGATTTCACCCACTTCTTATGCTTGAGCAGGTCCAGGGGGCTGTGGTTTTCCTTCTGGCCCAATTTCTCTGCCGACTGGCAAGCAATAAATTCACAGATAGCCCTCAGCCCCTTACAACAGCATGAAATGTTTTTTTTATGTTTCTGTAGTCACTCTTTGCACTTTTCCTTTGGTGAATTTTCACACCATGTTTGTTCTTAAATATTCCATCACAAATGTGCTCTTTTTTTGTCACAAACACTTATCCTAAAAAAATACTACAGACATTGTTTCTCCACTGTCTACCTGCTCAACTAAACAGAAACTAGCATAGCCACCGGTTATATCAGAGTAGTTTTACAAATAAGAGTACATGTAGTACATGATAAACTGAGGACAGCGGTGGATTGTTAACTGGCACTAATGTTCAAGTGTTCCTAATATTTCAGATTTTCAGCGTAAAGTTAGCTTATATTGCTACTGACAGCAGAACATTCATGTGATTTGAAAAGGAGAATCATTGATACTTTTGTGATGTAATTATCTTCAATTAAAAAGACACTTTAACCAAGATCGGTGTAGATGTAATGCAAAACGTTTGCAAAATGGCTTAAAACTCCCGTTGTTTTATAAGAAAACAAAATAAAAAATAACTGGCATTAGCCAGGAAAAGGAATAACCCTGCTAATATTTTTTTTTAAATGTTGTGCCATTTAGATGATCTTATAGTAGATTTTCTAGCTAGTGGGTACTGAACAGACTCATATTTCCACTGGTTTCAATCAAATATACATTGTTGTTAATGAATCCACTTGACCAATGACCACTTTAACAATCAAGGAGACAGTGGTTTCAAGTTTTCTGATTTAAAACGCCAGTGTTAAAATGGAAAATATATAGCCACAATGGTCTCCACCAAATATCCTTCAGACACCGCATCACAGGCTCAAACTACACTATTGTGGGGTCTATCATTTTGTGTCTAAGGTCAAGGTGGATGTAAATAATGGTTAAAACAACAGACACTCATATCTGCTTGCTAAATGAGGGTTCTGAGGCACCGAGATGGTGAATTGAGATATACGATAGACTCACCCCCTTAATCACTGCGCTATTGTCTGGAAAGGGTAAAGGTGTGATAAGAGTAGGTATGAGCTGATTAAATATGCATGCAAAAATAAGGTCACAGATCCTCTAGTATAACATTTAACAGACAGCAGACATTAGGGAAAATGCATTTTCAATGTCACATTTAATATTATAGAGTAAGGTGATGACTTTATTGCATCTTTTAAATGATCTAGCCTGTAGTGAGAACAAACAACAATGATCCAGTTTTCCTGTCCTCTTTGTCCTATTGTGTATGTTGTTTTGCCTTCTCGATTATCAACTGCTTGGATATTTGTTCTTTTCACAGGTATTAGGTGTTCAACGTCAGGATTTAGATATTTGTTAATATTCATTGCTGATTAACACTGAAACTGTAAAGCCCAAAAATAACATTCAGGAAGCCTCTGCTACATTCTAATTCATTACTCATGCTAAAATAACTTTATTTGGAATAACACAGTATATTATGCAGCTGTTTTTTTTACACTTTACGCAGGCCATGGAGTGCAGCTCAGCAGCAATTACTCTTCTGCACATCCAATGGGTAAGCCTGTTTAAGCTGCTGACAGTTGCTGCTACCTCTGCAAGCCGCTTTGCCTCCCACCTCCAATTCAGGGCCTCCTTTTCATCCTACATCTAACAAGGTTGTCACAATACTAGAGTTTTAAAACTTGAGACACGATACCCAGAAAAATATTTAATAGTCAATACAATTTTCTATAACACGGGGGGAAAAAATTGAGAAGCTTATTTTTTTTAAATATATTAGAACAATGTAAGGAATAACAGTGATCTTGAAGTTATCTGACATAATGCAAACACTACGTTACTGTATTTTAAGATGAATTTTAACAGTCTTTTATGTAGTGCATTAAATAAACAAGAAGTCACATTTTTTCCAATCAAATTGTGTTATCCTGTTAAATTAACGCTGTATTAGTGTTACAGACAGGCAGGACTGATAGAATTTGCTACCTAGCTCCTATATTAGTGTTATCCTTTTATTATTGGCCGCTAGTCACTACCTAAATCACAATGTGGCTCTCGGGTAGTTGTTAACTGTTAAATGGCTAATGTTAACATGTGTGCCTGCCTGGTTAACATTTATGATAACTGTTTATTAGTTCACTGTTGGAGCTTTACTGACCTCTTGAAATTCCTCCTTAAGTGTTGCTTATTGTGGCGGACTTTAGGTATTTCAGCTGCCATTGAGGGGAGGGGCTGTGTACAGCAGCGTTGTGAAATTGTGCCTCAATTGGAAGAGTGAAGACAGGACTGCTGGGATTAATACTGTTGCAAATGATTATCTAATCCAATATTTTATTTCTGGGTAGCGAATAGTATTTTTTAATTTCGCGTAATTCATGTATTTCAAGTAATTATCTAACTTAATGTGATGTTTATCGTGATTTTGCCTGCTCTGTTTTGTGGTAGAGTTTTACTGCTGCTCTCACCACACCAGCCCTTACAAGGTAAGCTCCATCCACTCTACCACTAAATATAAATTACTGCAGTTAGAGAATAAAAAGATTATTTTCAGTATCGTGGCCCTGACTGAAGTAGCATCTCTTTCAGTTATAATAAAATAAAATAAAATAACACAATTCATGGACAAAAAACAACGTCCTACAGCAGAAGAAAACAAAAAAGGTAAGAAAAAGAAAGATGAGAGGATTAACTGGATAAAATTCATGAAACATATTTGTAGTTATTATAAACAATGACTTTTTTAAACTGACATGTGATGCAGATTTAAAAAACAAACAAACAATGGACACAGATAAAGTAGAACAATGTGTGATTCGGATAACAAAATCCATTTCCAAAAAAGGAAAGACCTGTCATGTGGCTGCTTTTATTTCATGGTGCATTATAGTGACTGTTCAATTTAATAACTGAAGGCCTTTGTGTGGGGGTCAATAAAACCTCTGTGGCTGCACTGAAAAGCAAGCATTTTTCACCCCAAATACCTTCAGTTTATTGTGAAAAAACAGCTCCATCAAGACAACAAGCACAGCCATTAATCCAGATCTTAGATGTAAAGAGCAAGTGGAAACAAAGATGGTGGATGTCAAAATGTCACCTATACGATCTTGACACGCAAACACGATACTTGTTAATTAACACCAAGAGTAAGGGGACTTTTTGTTTTTTCATTAATGAGAAACCAGACAGCTCTTAATGAGGGAGGTTTTATCAATACCCGCACACTTTACTACACATGCATTTATCTTCTTTGCACACATACACACAGCGACACGCACGAGGAGCCACAGCATCTCCACTGGAGAAATGAAGGAAACTCTGCTGCCTCTGTGTTCGCAGAGTTCGATTAGAACATGAGTGGAGACATCAAAGCTAACAAATAGACGGAAGAAATATCCAAGATTATCACAGAGTGCTAAAGCAAACTAAGCCACCCACCATCCGCTGCTGCACTCACAACTTTACAGCAGTAACTGAATCATTAAAAACCCTGAGCTAGCACCGCTGTGAGCTTGGCTGACGGAATCGGCAAAATGGAGAGGCACCGTGGAGAAAGACAACATTTAAAGAGGATTATAGAAGAGGTGCTTGAGCGACCAAGCTGGAGATATGGTGCACATGGGTGTTAATAAACAAACACTGTATAGGGTAGTCATCGTTTGGAGCCTGCTGAGTGCTCATGAGCTGTATTATACAGATAACGCATTTCATAAATATTCTATAATTGTCTTCTAAATTTAGCTAAGATTTGAATTATCTGTTTGGAGAGCAACAGGAAGTGAGGTTAAAAAGGCAGCAGAACAGGACCGATGCTCTAGGAACGCGTTACTGGAAGGTGAATGGGATCCAGCGCATATGTTTAACGAAGGGGTGTGACGGACACGTGTCAAATGGAAAACATCCTCCTGCTAACGTGCTCATCCAGATCTCTGATTGGATCTTTGTGTGCCTTGGATTGAAGTCAGCATAAAGAATTCATGTGCGAGCGTGTCTGTGTGTGCATTTGTTTATGCTTTATGTATGAGAAAGGGCTGCCAGAGACAGCAGGCCAGTTAAGGAATGATCTGCCTTGACAATCAACGGTCGAGCCTGAGGGGATGGTCTAACTTTTCCTTTTTCTCACACAGTATCAACTAGACTCTGTTTTGATTCACGGTAAAGTCTTTAAACATACAAATAGGGCTGAGGTTGTAAAGGGGTTAGTTTTAAATATGGGAGGAAGCTGTTGCAGTCTTTAGGTTGACTGCAGGTTGTATATTGTGTTTTTCAGTTTTCTAGTTAATCTCTGAGTTTGGGTTATTGTCTTGGTTTCCTTACAGACTGGAAAATGGTAAATCAACTGATTCTGATATAGCACTTTTCTACTCTACCCAAGCACTCATTCAACTTGCCTCTTTCACACAAGAACTTTCTTTTATGCTTTTTCCATGCAAGTCCTTTCTATATAACACATCATCAGAGAGCAACTTGGTGTTAGTGTCTTGCTAAGGATATTTAGTATGCAGACTGGAGCAGACAGGGATGTTCCTATTAGTAGGTGACCTGGTCTACCTCCTGAGCTACAGTCATTTGGGTCCTGATTCCTATATTCTGAGGCTTTGATTACTGTGGTCCTTTGCAAGTTATTTACAGTATTTAATATTTAGTTGCTTGCATTCTGTGTTTTTTAACCTCCCCTGTGTACTTGTGTCCAGCTGTACCCCCAACTGGTTGCAACAGATGGCTTCACCTCCTTGAGCTTGGTTTCTTGGAGGTTTCTTCCTTTTAAAAGGGAGTTCTTTTCTTCCCACTGTCGCCAAGTACTTGGTAATAGGCGGTCATTTCAATGATGGGATTTTCTCTTCATTATTTTAAGGTCTAGACTGAAGACCTTACAGTATAAAGTGTCTTGAGGTGGCTGTTGTTGTGTTGAATTAAACCGTGCCATGTTTGATTTATTTGTCATTTTCAGATGCTTTTTGTTTGGCTTTTCTCTTTTGGTTTCATTGTGAGTTATGCTCTAGTCTGTTTTTGAGGTTTTGAACTTTTTTATAACTTTTTATATTTGAGCTCCAGTTATTTTTTATGGATTGTGTTATTTATGCTTACTTTCCTTCATTATTATAGTTTTCTGCTGTGTTTAGTGACTCTTAAGTTAGTTCTTGTTTTACTTTGGTAGTCAGCTGCCGCCTGTTCTTTGCGCTTAGTTTTACTCTCAACCCTGCCTTGGTTGAGCAGTGTTAAACATAAGGCACGGGGGGGCGGAATCTGCCCAGCAGACTTGACATCGATGGTCTACACCTCTAGCTAGCCTGCACTTCCCAGATCCCTGTATAAATAGTCGTGTCTTCCCCTCAGTCTTTGTTGCAGTCTGCTACGCTCCCCTCATGTGTTAACCCCCTGTGATTTCCTGGGCTAATTTTGAATCTCAGCTTCTTGTTTTTGGATTTACTTTGGGCTTTGTTTCTGAGAACTGTGAGTCAGCCAAAATAAAAGACCCGCCTTCTGTTTAATCAGTATGGCTCCACCGCCTGGGTCCTTAATCTCCATGACAAGAAGAAGAAATTAAGGTCCACAAAATGAACACGTCTGATTTTTCAGATGCGCTTACCTACTCATGTCCTCCTGAATGTACAGCGCGAGCAGCTGTTTGGGGATACTGAACGACAGAGTGCACTCCTCCATTTGTTCCCGCACAAGCATCCACTTGCTGTCCACTGTTTGAAATCTGTACACTTTGCATACTGGGTTCTTGAACACTGCCAGAGAAAGACAAAGGGATGGTGGGAACAAAGTTAAAAAAAAAAAAAAAAACAGTAATATACCGAACCATCTGACACAGCAGAAAATACATCACATCCTCGTCATATAAATTTTAAAGAGTTTCTCTTTAATTTTGCAAAAGGTAAACAGACTTCTACATCAGCTCTGACAGCTGCCTGCCTCAAGGACGCGACAGAACAGACAGACTTCAAAAGTCTTGAAAAGTCTTGTGAGGTATGAAGCACAAATTAAATTCTATAATCAATAATGGTGTCTGCCGTAGATAAGAAGTTTTTCATTTTTCAAGGCCTTCCTTCCCTCTCGCTTACTCTCTCTATACTTCAGTTGACAGCACAGCAGAGCAAAACACGTAACCTTGTCCTACTAATCTTTGCCTTATTATTTCCTCCATTTCCATTTTAATTGCTTATTTATTGTGCAACACTGAGGAACAGTCCATTGAATAATTTTGAAAGTTTGCTTACGAACCCCAGTGCCCAGCTCTTCCATTAGAACTGATTCACGTTGAGTCCCATCTTCATTTTTTTTCTTGCAGAGAGTGGCTAATAGCAGCAATTGAAGGCTGGAAACGAAAAACAGCTCTAATGCTCTTATCTGCATGCTAGCAGCAGAGGGCAAGAAAGCTGTGAGCCTTAAATTGTGTGTAGTACTCCTTTACGTTTGTAGAGTTACAGTCAGGGAGGAAGCCACTCAATAAGTAGGAGCTGAAGCACTCAGAGTGAAACCTTGACAATCTTGCAAAGGGTAGTCAAACATGCGTGGCAGGAAAAAAATATATATAAATGTTTTTTTTGCCTTAATAAATGGAAGCCATACTCCCGCTCCTACTGGCAGTGCAGAGAACAGTCCTCATAAGAAGCCCTTATACGGTACTATAACACAGTTTGGAAGCAAACTGTGCTTTTTCTTCAAGGTCGTCTGTCTGAGTCCTCGTTTTGAAACCTAGTGTCCGAGCCATTAATCCTCACGCCGTTATGTCATTTGTCCTCGAGTGTTAAAGTTCAGTGATGCCCTTCAGATGGGTTCCAGAAGGCACACGACAGTGGGAGTTCTTATGTGGTAAGAGTTTTAATTTAGGGTGCAATGTGAAAAATATGTGCTGCTTGGCTGACTTAAGCAGCCGCTTTATATGTGGTTTAATAAAAGCTAGTTTCTTGGTAAAAATTGGGTCACCTTTTCAAATCAAAACAAAACAACTGTAATAAAAAATGTTAAAAACTATTCCAACAATTCCTCTCTTTGCCACCAGCCAACAGTATTTCATGCTAGCCTGACTGGATTTGATTGTTTGGTTAACGTCAACATTTAGGGACCAAATCCAACAATAAATTACTTTAGATTATCGGTCTGTGCTGTAGACTTCCTTTGGTGTTATAAAACCACAAACAAACATTCTTCCTTACCATCTGATCCCATCCCACACTGTTTTGATACTTTAAATAGATATTACAAATGCATATATAACTCCATAGCTTTTAATTGTCCCTAACAAATCCATGGTTAACACCCACTCTCCGACAAAGTGTATTACCACTCAGGAATTTAAACATTATAATAAAGAAGGACAAATGATCAGTCTACAGAAAAGACGTTTCTAAGTTCCAGCCTTGTTGGGGTTTGTCTTTGTGGGGTTTACATGTGCTCCCTGTGCTGGATGCTCTGGTTTCCCCCCTACAGTCCAAAGACATGCATGTTAGGCCAGTTGGTCATTTCAGTCTGTTATCCCAGGACTAACAGACCTTAACCCATCACAGGGAACCTTTCTGGAATGTTGCTTTTTTCTTTTTATGTGATATCTAGATGATGAGAATAATAAAGAATATACTGAAAAAAGACATGCCCAGAATCAAATAGAGAAAAATTACCATAACCACAGCAAGCACTTAAGAAATGCGGCAAAAGATTTTCTAAAGCTCTGCACGAAAGGCATTTCTATTAGTGTTTCTCTTGTGACTTTTTACTGACTTCACTGCATAGCAGTAGACAGGCTACTAAACTATTTGTTTTCAAATCATGTCATGTCACAATTTATGTGGATAAAAACTCCACAAAGACAGCAAGAGATTCTCTTAAGGACAATAACGATAAGTCAAACAGACTGCAGCCACGCTTAATATCATTTTTCTACGGCGCTTAAGATGTTGAAATTAATGACAATTTAATTATGACTAGCCTGAACAACTCTTGAGAGGGTTCATAATTGCATCTAAATGAAATGTGAAAATCAAAAATCGTTGGCACGGGGATTCGAAAAACTTTAATGGGTTGACAAAAATAAATGAGGAGCAAGAGATACATGGAGAGAAAGGGGTGAGGGCACAGCCTTAATCGGAGGAGCAACAGTTTGCTAACTTCCACCTCCATCAGAGAAGCGGATTAACCCCCGGACTCCCCCCTGCCGCCACACTAATCTGACCACCAATCGGACGCCTCCGTTTCCCTTCCTGACACCTCTTAAGAAAATGACTTGCTGAGAATTGCTGCGCGTGGGCTCTGCTATCTCCCCGTTCTCTGCATGCTCATTTTGAAAGGTAATAAAAGTGGAAGACTAAATTGCGTTACTCAATCTGGCTGTATCTGCGGGGAGGGTATTGTTTTGACAGGCTGCAGATGTGCACCTGCAAACATGACTGCAGTTCACTAGTTAATCACAGTAGAAACAGTAAGCAGCAATGACACCATGACAACAGGCGTGCGGCTGCTGGGGAGCTCAGGGAGGCTAAGGGGATCCAGGTACAGGAGAAAATGGATGTGTGGAACAAATGGATGTGTGTTTCCCAAGTTTCCTTTGAAAAAAGGGCTGTGAAGTTTTAACACAGCAGGAGTTGTGACCTTTTCAAGTCTATCGCTTTTCCGTCTTTCATTTTCTCTCTGCAATGCTCCAGCCTTCCTTACCAGTGAGTGAGCTGACTTTCTGTGTTGCCACTAAATTAGTCTCACGCAGCTCATATGGCATCTTCTGCTCATCTTCGGTTAGTCTACAAAGAACTGAGCAGGCTAACATCATTGTCAGACACCTCTCACTAGTCTCTGTCTGCCTAAAAACACTCAGACACCCAGTAAATGAAAGCAGGGAAGATACAAATTCTTTAATAAAAAAAAAAGAAAAAAGGAAAGCATAGACTTCAAATGTTATTCATGGAGAGGTTACTCAAGGTTAAACAGATGCAGAACATTAACAGACTTTTAGATAAAGACGTTACATGATGTTAACTACCATAATGTATTAAATGCATTATAATAGAGTCTTTCAGGCTTTCCTTCAAGGCCATTATAGAGTTCTTTCAAGAAGGGGGAATTAGAGGCATTTTTATTGCAACATTATCCAGCAATAAGTGGTGAAATTACAGGTGCTCAGGGTGTTACTCATACCTGGCCCGGTCAATGGGTTATTTTCTCTGTCGGTGCAGGAATGGTGCGCAGACTCACATACCAGTGGACACTGGAAAGGACAGAAGAAAAAAAAAAAAGAGAACTGGCAAACATGAGCATGAACAGTAAAGCATTTCTCTGATGTGCTTTCAGGCTTTGATCACAAACTGTCGCTTGTGACGGCAACCACATTTAAGTGCAGCCTGACACTGAGACTTGATGTGACATATACTCTAATTTGGTGGCAGCTCGGGTTTGAAAATCCTAATTTAGCTTTGACACACTGAGAGGTACTTTAGTGCCAAAGCTGTAGCCAGCAGGTAAAATTCCGGTAGTTTGATCCATGTTCTACTTGAGAACCATAAAGCCGCTCACATAAGCATAATTACATAAAAAACCTATCTCTATCTCTATCTCTATCTCTAGATAGATAGATAGATGGACAGATGGGGTTTCTTCAGCTAGTAAATTTCAAATAACTATCAACTGACGTCTTGATGCATTCTCAATCATCCATGGTCCATCATGGATGGACCATGGACCATGGACTACTGTGGCCAACAGTTATTAAGCCAGACATTCTGAGCACCACAGCTTACAGTGTAGCAGCACATCATTAACTTATTTCTTACATTTTTTTACTCTTGAGGTTTTGGTCCTGAAAAGGTTGAAAGAAACTGATACAAACCCTGGGGCTTTAATGTGGCAGACCGCTACATTAAAATCTATAAAATAGTCAAATTCACGCAGAAAGGGGGGTGAAGCTGTACTCTTAACTTTACACTCTACTTTTCATAAAAACACACATGCACACCAGTTAAAATGATCTCCCTACTTCTTTTTTGAATTATGCCTGGGTTTCTTCATCAAAGCAACGTGAACCACTGACAACTAGCAATCTTTCATGCTCGCTGTATCCCAGCCCTGGCCTGTCTGATGAACCATCTAACACAGCCAGACAGCCAAATCAACTGACATACAGTAAATTACCTGGTTTTAACCAGCAGAGATGGGAGACCACACAGCTTTAATCTCTCAATTACAGTATCCTACTAGGCAACATATCCAATATTTTTTAATGTGGCTATTTCATTGCTTAATCATTACAACATTAACCAACAAGAGAAGAAAAATCCACTCTCATAAAACTTGCAGTATACTGTAATGTTCTAAATTAGTTTAGGTGCAATTTGCCAAAATGAAAGTTTCTCAAGCAAGCAAAAGACTTTGGATGAAATTCAATTCAATTCAATTTTCAATTCAGTTTTATTTAGGTAGTGCCAAATCACAACAACAATCATCTCAAGGTGCTTTATATTGTGAAGTAAAGACCTACATTAATAGAAAGAAAACCCCAACAATCAGAGGATCCTCCTATGAACAAGCACTTGGTGACACCGGGAGGGAAAAACTCCCTTTTAACAGGAAGAAACACTGGATAGACCCAGGCTCAGCAAGGGATAGTCTGCTGTGACAAGTTGGGTGTGAGAGAGAAAAATATGGACAGTCTGAAAATATAAACCATGTAGAAATGCCATAAACCTGCAGCTGACTCTAAAGGCCAACAGAGGGCGACTCTGTTTCTGGCTGAGTGTTAAATATTTTCTGCTTTTTTTCTTTTAAAAACAAAATCTTGATAACTTATCTTGGTGACAGTCTGTAAAAAATGTTGTTATGTACAGGGTGTGATTTCTGAAAAAGTGGGTGTTCCCACTGTTACAACCTGGCTCAGAAGCATAAAGTGCAACATAAAGTGGAGACTGACATCAGAGTTAGTAGAAACACTGGTTTTATTTTAAACTGGTTGAAAACGACAGCCCAGAAAGCATTATGGTAAGAAGTGGGACCTCCCCCAAGCCAACCTGAGGCCTTTGTCCACACCTTTTCAGATGCAGACAATAAACAGTTAAGCCTCAGCAACACCCAGAGACTGTAACGCTGCTACTGCAAAGTAAGAAGGTCAACTTTGACCTTGCGCACAGTGAAGGTCAAGGTCAAATGCTTAGCCAATCTAGGTACTCATGTCCCCCAAGGCCCGGTATATTGTTGTGAAGTTTGAGTACGATCCATAAAACGCTTTGGGTAATATAAAGTTTTTATAGATTTTCACATTGGGTTTGACCCTGATGTTGACCTTGACCTGATTTTCACCAAAGTTAAACCTGCTCAAGCTGTTACTGGTATCTACCATCACACAAAATTTGAAAATGATCTCTTGAAAACTGTGGACGCTAGACTGCTAACAAACAGACAAACGAATGGAACGGATTACATACTCCTTACCTTTAGGGAAATGATAAAATTGTAATGTAGTTATTATTAAATTAATATGTGAAATATCACCACACTCACCATTTCCTCTTCAGACACTCGTGATCAAAGGCAACTTAGCACTATTTGACCAGCTGACCGATTTAACTCCATTATTTAATTTGAAGAAAATGTCAAAATGCAACAGCACAAACTGCTGTCAGTCTAAGGAAAGAATTAATAAATATTCCACTAAAGTAGATTCCTTTCCTGTAGGTCCTCATCTTCAGTCTGTCACCCTCTTTTACCCAAATCTGTAAATCTCTGGACAGGAAAGAAGACATCCTGTTCCATTTACAGAGACCAACAGCAGACATTTGGAGTTTAATGACTTTCGGTTGGCCCATTACAGCTGCTGCTCCATCACTTGAAAAGGCAACAAACTGTGCATGTACTTTTTCTAACTGTTTCGAACTGCAGGATGTCGCAAACCGCAGGTGTAATGTATAACAGCAGTTCAACAAGGTGAACTATGAAGCTGCAGATCTCTTGTAGGGAAAAACCTGACAGACGCTCTACAGGTATATTTCTAGGATTTTTTGTGTTTCCTGTAAAATGTGATAGTCTGAACCCTTTTCATTTCTCATTTATGTAGTTGGTAGTTTTCACACTGAAGCAGCGGTGGTGTAATGGTGAGGTAATGAAGGTGAAAGGGATTGGGATAGGGACACCCCCCCACCCCCTCAACCCAGTATAGCCATTAATTAAAAAATAAAAATATGACTATCATTGACCCTGTAAGGTAATTACAGGATTGCATGTGTTTAGTGCTATAGGACAAAAGATATTTTTAGTTAATATAAAACAAAGACGATTCATTAGCTGCAAATCTGATTTTTGTGTCAGGTGACTGTGAAATAACACTGAGTTAGGGTTAGAGCTTCTGCACTGGACTACTGTGGCCAACAGTTATTAAGCCAGACATTCTGAGCACCACAGCTTACAGTGTAGCAGCACATCATTAACTTATTTCTTACATTTTTTTACTCTTGAGGTTTTGG
>VUQG01025442.1:5967-51637 GCA_015106755.1 Etia nguti | reverse complement strand
TGCAAAACAAAGGATGAGAATGCAGTTGGATCAGCCAGACCACATACAGAGATGATCTGGATTTCACTGGATCTGAGCCATGTGGGACTGCAGCCTGGACAACAACTGTGGCCAAAGGTATTCAGCTGGCCTACTGTATAATACAAATGGGAAGAAGCAAGTGCTATGATTATGGACGATTGCAACATGTGACACTCTTTGTCTGTATCTGCTTGAAAATGATATAAGCGGTTAGATGTCAGATTATTTGTCAGGTCTAATGGTGCCCAAAGGATCTTTGCCTTCATCCATCTCAAATGTCTCTCGCTATTGCAGGTCCACTGCACTGAGTCCTCCAAGTTCCCAGCATTTTCCTTCTGCACAACAGCACTGGACCGATGACAACAACGCGAATGATGAAAATGATGACGATGATCATCACCACAGAGAGGCAAACACTGTGTTGATTTGGGCCGAGTTTGGGATCTGGTGGCAGAAACCACAGTTTCCTCCCCCCCGTCCTCCCCCTCATGTTTTAGGCTTTTTCTGGGTCCCGCAGTCTTACCCGCTATTCCCCTCGTCCCTATGGCTGATATACATTATACTGACAATTCCAGAGAGCCAATGGGCTGTGATGTAAATTGTCGACTTGAAATGAATACTTATAAATGGAAATAAAAAGTATGAAATACTTGGTATAAAAACCAACTTGTGATTTCTGGCCTCTTGATTTATCGTGCTGAGGATGCAGCAACCTGCGACCTAATCCTAGTTTTGCCTTGTAGAGGTTAAAGGTTAGCATGTACACCAAAACAGTAAATTCACAGAATAACTTCTAAATAACCCAGTAGCAATCTGAGGATGTTTGTGATCGTCAAAAGAATAGAGTGATGACACCGCTTCTGACATCAGTGCTAGCTAAAATGGCTGTACAGGCTCTGAGAGACACTCATTATTGTATTGCTACAGTACGTCTTTCCTTTATTTTTCTGGATGAAACATCTCCAATTTTCCCAACATATTTCCACTTTTTCAAAAACATATATATTAATTATTAATGACAGTTTATAAAGTAAATATGTCCTAAGGACTGGTTTGTCCAGGGATTGTTTATGCTTAGCTATCTTCAGTGTTAGCATTTTGATGCCAGAAGTTCCCTTATATGGATGAAACAGCGGAGTGCCAAGTTATCAGCTAATGCTGGCTAGCTTGTTTAGGATACACATATAAGATGGTTAAAACTAATAAAATACTAGAATCTCACTCACCAAGTCTGAAGGACAAACTTGTTGGATGGTTTGTACCACACAGCCAAGCACATCATCAGTCAGACAATCTGCAAAAATGCTCCAAATGGCACTAACAGCAGACACAAGAGACAAGGTCAAGTTCAGTGAGTCAGAGTAATGAAGGAGAGCAGATTTGACTGGGACACATCAGTGCTGACATGCCCCTAACATAACTGTACAGGTGGATGAGTTTTAATGAAGGTGTAAACCATTAATAGAGGTCTAAACTTTTATTATTTTTTTTATTTTATTTATTTTATTTCTTATTTATACCAGGCTTTTGACCATGACTGTTGTGTTTTCCACCGGTTAGGTCATTCGACATTGCTTGATTAACTGTATTCAGATTAAAATACTTTGAGTGCTAGCTTGAAAGCCAACTAGTACTCAAACGTCTCTTTGTGACAGGACTGGTCTATAAACAGACAATTTTTCAGTTCTAGAGGTTGTCCCTTTAATAAATGTTGGCAATCTTGATTACTCAAGACAGGACACATTACACTGCACATTGTACTCGTATAACTATGCATGTGACAAATAAAGGATCTTGAATCTTGAAATCAAGAACATTGCATTGTAACAGAATGAACAGTATTATACATGAATCTTATATGGTTTTCCTGTTCGTGCGTTAATATTGCAGATGATCAGTGTATGACAGAATAAGTGGTAAATCCATGTTTTGAGGCTTTGGGCAACTCAGAACACCATTTAATTTAATAATCCAGCTCGCTTATGTAAACCATATAGGTGCTACAGTATATATTACAATCCTATATACCATTTGGACTTATACATAATCATATATATCTTGCATGTTGACATAGATACACCAACAGCAGGGATTACGTAAGGTTATAAATTGCTGAAGAGGGGGAAATTCAACATCTACTCCTAGTCATTCAACTTGTTCAAGTGAGAAGCTCCAAAGATGGGCCAGTACTGTCAGCTGTCTGTTTGGCTGTCCTAATCCAGCCTCAGGGGGTAAATTCGGACTCTTTTTGGCATCACACCCACACATTCCCAGATTAGTCTGTCCTCAGCTTTCACACCGAGCCTTGCTTTCAAGATTATTACATTCAGAAAGTAGCATCAGTGTGATAAATACATTTTTCTAGACACCTCAAAACACTTTTTTTTATCCCTGCAATCATTTTTTCTTTTACTTTTTTAAAATACATGTTCATACAAAATCTGTCCACAGTTGTTTGCATTTCTCTTATTTGTAAAAGTACCCATAGTGAGCACAAGAGGGAGCCAAACCCCCTCCACTCACTTTCCATAAGGTCTTCTTTCTTCTTTTAAATTGTCTTTCCTGTTTAACCCTCTGAACTCTAAGGTGGCCTCTGTGATGAGTTTAGGGTAGGGTTAAGATTATCAGCTCTGCTGATCTGGAGCTCAGAGAGTCTAAGTCAACTGTACTGAGGAAAATGTGACCAGCAGGTTATCTCTTAATGTAGCCCATATTATGTAACGCTGCACATATGCACATATTGTCAGTACAGCTACGCTATGTTTCCAGAAATATTCCCCAGCTATCAACACCTGACAGGACACATCATGTCCTACATTCTCAAACACATATGCACATTTATCTCGCTTGTAATGTCCAGAGTCAGTCTGTAGGGCTGACTGTATAAGGACCCTTTCTTCAGCACAAGAAAGAGTAACATCAGTCATAACGTGGAGCATATGTTACACGAACACAGTGTCGAACTGCCTGCTCTGTGCTTGACATCAGATATACCGTGTCCAACAACCTAAATGCTAAATGCCTCAGGAAGATTCCCCTGGGGGGAGGAGATGCAGTATTTCTGTCTGACTCTCAAGAGAAGAGCCTAAAGGGGGAGGGATGTGTGTGCCGGTGTGCAAGCAAACATTTTAATATATATTATGAAGTAGTCCTCCTTTGTCTGTGCAGCTACCAGCCTATGAACATATTCAGACTATTGATATACTTTGGTGCAAGAAATACATTTCAGTACCATCAGAATTCATTCCAAATTTCAGCTATAAATAAGGTCAGGGTGAATGTTTGTGCATCCCTTTGATTCTGGGCCCCATGTTGCTACCACTTTATGCCAGACTGGTTCCAGTTTCACACAGTGAATGAACTGTATGGATTAGAGCTCCTCTTGGAGCCAGATATTGTACTGGAGCTTGATGGTGAGCATTTGGTGGACAAACCTTGGCCTTGTGGCACCTGGTCAGGCACATGCCAAGCTCCCAGATTTTGTAACCACCACTCGTTAGGCTATAAGCACTGGAACGAAGTGCTATGAGCTACACGGCGGGTAAGGAAGGATGGAAGATCACCTGCCCGTACACTCATAAATGCAAAGCCAGATATAAGCAACACCCAAACGTGCTCCTTTCTTCTCTGTGCACGGATTATTTAACATGTGCTGAAGCAGAAAACTGCCATGTTGTCTGATGTATCGAAATTTCAAACTTTTTATAAAACTGATTGACACTGCATCTTTGTGGCTAGAAAATTCCATCAGAGGGAGGAAAAAAGAAAGACGCTAGTGTAGTAGCCTAACAGCACCATCCTGTGGTTGGAAAATGCACTTACACCAGCAGTAATACAGACTCATCTATGAAGAACAAAAGATTTGTTTTACTCTTGTGAAAATCAAGGTTTTTTTGCCCCTCTATATTTGACTAATGAAGAACGGGCACAAATGTATGATTTTAATGTGCAATGTGATAAAAACAGCATCTGTGACACAAAAGATAACCTGGCATGAATGGACTTACAGACTCACAAAGCACTGTTGGATAATCTGAGCTACATCAACCTGACTCTATCCACAGATTAAGATTAAAAGGGATTAAGATTTGGATACGTCATACAGATATCACAATGTGGAAATGTAATCACATACAGTGATGCAGCACCCAGTGGTTTTGCGTTGGTTTTTTGTTTTGCGTGCATTATGTCATCTGTCCCTGGGGTCATCGAGGTCTGCTATACATGAAGCACACGGTTTTATGTTTTAGGCTGTCTCACTGAAAGAGTGTTAATCATATAAACAGTACATACACTTTTAACAGATCAGCCTAATGCTAAATGTTTCTAACCTAGATTCAAGCATGGCTGGCCACCCTCTAGTCTTAACATCAGTTGTGAACTAGATTAGCAATGAAAGAAAAGAAACCAGAGTGCAGCTATATATACACTGCTTATGTGCAAACCATGTGCCTGTAAGCCAAGTTATTCCTGACCCTGGAAACAACTGCTATTAAAGATTTTATTGTCCACTTACTTGATTGATTTCTTGCTTTTGAACCCATTGCTTTATCCTGCAATAACAGAGTAACGTTTCCTCCTAGAAATCAAATGCTCACTGCTACAAGCTTAGTGAAGTATGGCTGATAGCCCGTAATAGCTACTGCTGTGAGTGGGTTTATAGATTTTATTCTTCATTAAAAACTGATTCCAGTGTTTTGGGGCTGCCAGTCCTGTCACAGAGAGACATTTGAGTGCTAGCTGGCTTTTAAGCAAACACTCAAAGTATTTTAGGCGGAATAAAGTCATGCAAGCAAATTCTTAAGACGGAAAATACAACAACACAATCAGCATGATCACCACAGAGTGTGTGTAAAAGACCAGCATAAAGTCAGACATTGGTTTTTGAAAGCCAGCAGTTAGTGTTTAGGGGTTTGGGCCATGTTGGGGTTTTTAGAGTCAGAAGTGAACATATTTGTACAAGAGGGCTGAGTGCTAAGTTATCATGCTTGGTTATCAGCAAGCAAACAGTAAAGGCTGCAAAGCACAGTGGACACAAATACCTGCTAACTGGTGCTAAATAGCCTAGCACACATATATCAGAATTTAACTTACCAAGAGTACAGACTTCTAGGACAGGGTGTTTGTATTAACAACAAAGCATTATTTGTCATACAATTCCAACAAAAACACACCTAAAAAGGACCAGCACCAAAAAAACAGTGACTCCACTTAGTGGAGGTGAGGTCCTGCAAACAGCAAGGCCACAAGTCACCACTTTTAGGATCCATCTGTCGGTCAGAGCAGCCACACTCCTAACTTTAAGCCTTAATAAAGTATAAAGGCTGTATTATAAAATAATCCCAGGCTGCCAGACACACAGTAGTTACAAAAGGGCAAAAAGCTGTGTGTGTGTGTGTGTGTGTGTGTGGGGGGGGGGGTGTTTGGTTGGGTTTTTTTTGCCAAACTCTAAAAAGGCTTTGTGTCGGCTGTTGGACATTTAACTTGGGAGTCTTTGGGGGATGATTAAATCTTGAAGCCGGCCTCAAGTCACCATGTGGCACCTCCAGTTGGCTTCATTTTTTCCAAACTTGGAGGTCGTCTCTTAGCAACCAGAAGTAGGAGGAGGAGTGGCCCTAGTATAGAGCCTTGCTGAACTCCTGCAATTATTTTCAACTTCAGTAATCCAAAAAAATATTTCACAATTAATGTCAAAGTGCCCAAAATATTTGTAATATTGAATTTCTGTGACAGTCAAGCAAATTACAAAATTATTAGTAAGTGCCTCCCACCTGACACCCACAGAATCAGATATTTTTTTAGTACAGCAACTTTGGCGTAACCAATGAAAGCATACAGGAATTTACCCTTGAAATTTACCCTTGCACCTTTTTTTTTAAATTTTCTGAGATACAGTAAAGGTCCTCAGAACTGTGTTTGCTGTTTTCCATTTATTTACATATTTATTTTTAATGTAGTTTTCATGTATTTACTTATCTGCAATTTTACACGTTCATAACTTCTTGAATATGAGGGGATTAGCATTATGATGAAGTTTTCTGATGGTCCCTGGAAGAAAAAATTGAAACAGTGCTTTCTGGGTAAATGTTAAAGGATAACAGCATGTGGGACAGGTATAGGCGGCTGGTCAAACCAAGTTATAGCATATGAAATTTCTTCTTTTAATCTACACTTTGACACCAGACTTGTCTTCTGGGTGTGACTCCTTCCGTGTGTTGAATACAGTACACTCTTTTTTTAACACTCAGTTTGGAGCCTTCAGTGCTTTCAGTGTTATCCTTTCAAAGTCTACTCTGGTAGTATTATGTTCTTGACGACCACCTCATTTACTTCAGTGTTTCCTGTAACCCAGACAGGTATTAAAATAAAATAAAAAGCTGATTCTGAAGGGTTACGGTGTGAACAATTGGCAGACTGGATTCATTTTATATGGAATTATCCTGTTACAGTGCATCCAGTTTTGCAGTCATATATAGTAATATCATCTAACACCAGAACCAGGACAGCAGTAACTTATAGATTATATTGATGTAAGTTCACGTTGCTGTCATCTAAATGTAGACTCCAGAAAAACAAAAAACAATACAACTGAACTTTTACACTTTCTTCATCTATGTGTTGTTCAAAAGTTCTGCCAAACTATTTTATCTGTATACTGAGCATGTGCACAGTAACTCACATCAATCTCGTGACTGACTGAATAAACTGAGGGTGTTACAGCTACATTGCATTACAACTTGCGCTAGTATAACTTCGGTTTTACTTTAAATATAAGCCAAGATTGTAAGAATCTTGGCTTATATTTAAAGTAAAAGAGAACAACAATTATTTATTTGTGTATGTCTGTGATGCTGATGTTCACGTGGTCGTGTGCCATTTTAAAAAAAATTAAGCTCATGCTGTTGTTGCAGTCAGTCACAAACAGCATTGTGGAACTTTGCAGTAGCGAAAAGGATGGGTGGGGAGGGGGAGGTAGAGAGGTGGATGAGGCAGAGGCGTAGCACCAGGGAGGGGTGGGGCGGGAACTATGGAACCCGGATGCTGATGCTGACCCATGAAAAGAAGGAGGAGGAGTGTAATAGGTGGAGGAAACAAGAGGGGGAGAAAACGGGTATCGGCAGAGTAGAGGAGGACATCCCGTCAATGATAAACACCCCCATGCATGCGGTCAACTTCGGACTACCTGAAAGACTCGAAACTAAAATGTTTTTACTTATTTAGCGTTTGTTTTTCTGCTCCTTGTGCACGAAGCAGCCGGCTGAGGGAGGAGATGCGGTGATATCATGAGCAAAGCCGGCCAGCGAGAAAGAAAGGAAAGACAGAGAAGAAGAAGAGAGAGGGAGGGAGAGGGAGAGGGAGGGAGGAAGAGGGAGCAGGGGAAGAGGAGAGGCGGGGAGTCGGCTACCACCAGGCCAGCTGAGGATGCTTGTTGTTTCTAGAAGCGGGATTAATCACCGGGCTGAGCGCTGATCCTTCCCCCGGCGCACCGAGCGCACCTCTCCCCGCTGCAGCTGTCCCGAGCCAGCACGCCTTTCGGCCGTCTGGCCCGGTCTGCCCCCGAGGCTGTTTGCCTTTTTGATGCTCTTCCCCCTCTTCCTCTATTTCCTGATGCAGGGCCGGGGAGGGGGCGAGCCAAAGTGTGCACCGGATATTGGAAAACCCATTCTTCTTGCTGATGCTGTTTGTGATAATAGATTGTTATCTGGAAAACGCCGCATCTACACAGAAAGGCAGATTGTGACCAAATGAGGCCCGACTTGACAGGAAGAGGGGAATGTATGGGCTCGGGAGGATTATGAAAACATTTTTTTTGGACGGCAACAGAAGAACGGGGGTCCCTGATATCGATCAGGGCATTCTGGCTTCGGATATTTGAGACTGCTCTTACAGAAATCAATCTGTGGCAAATGTAGCCTTCCTGTCCAGGTCTGAATGAGATTTTTCGTTACTGCTGTACTCTTGGCCAGCTGCATAAGCTATATAGGATCAATCAACTTTAAACTACAGTTATTTATAGCAGGGGGTGGGTTTAATGTGACTGTTCGCACCTCTGTGGACATCTCCCATCTCTGGTACCGGCTAAACCTCACACGTCCTCATCACTGATCTTTTCCTACCTTCCCTCTGAATGATGCTGCTTCCTGTGCTTTGGTAACACTGACTTGAAAGACTCTGGATTTACAGAGTGGAAACAGGACCGGTTCTCACTCCTGACCGCATGACAAACAATTGCATGGGAGTAGCCTGCAAGGCCCGGCTTTAGATCACGACCAGTCCGCACCTCCTCTCTTCTCCTTTCCTCCTCTCTGCACCGCCGTATAGACGCCTGTAATGTGCGTTACGGCATTACGCACGGAGCAGGAGCGAGCGCTATCTTGATTTGCCTTATATTTGGAATAGAATTTCATCTCGGGAAGGATGAGCAGCAAAGAGCTGACGGTGGGCCAGTCCAGTCAGTTTGTGGGGCCTTACCGGCTGGAGAAGACCCTCGGGAAGGGACAGACAGGTAGGCACCCCGCAGAGTAACGCAAAAAATAGGGCGTCTGCAAGGTGCGCCGGGGTGTAACACCCCCACTGCAAAGCCACTTTAACATTTCTGTAATATCGAAGCTCATGGTTTAATCCGTATTTATTCTGTACACTAAGTCTTCTCATCTCCTGTAGTTTTATCCCTCCACAGCCTTCTTAAAGGGTCTCCCGAAGGGTAAACATTTTTGAGGAGGTTTCTGAGTATGGAGATGACTCTAAATCATTTTTTTAAAGCTGAGTTTGGAAGAGTGAAGCTTTTTGAATTAATCATGACGTCCCTTCCTTCCTGTTTTTCACACCGCATCATGATCTGCGATATTCAGATGCTCTCTTCTCCTCCCTCTGCCTTGCTTCTTAGGACTTGTGAAGTTGGGTGTCCACTGTATAACCGGGCAGAAGGTGGCCATAAAGATCGTCAACAGAGAGAAGCTCTCCGAATCGGTCCTAATGAAGGTACGGCACTCCAAATTTACCTCATCTACTTATCCGGCTGTCTTTTTAGCTGTGCCGTGCCTATAGTCACTATGGCTGTCATTATGGTGGCTGCCAAGCTCAAATCATGTTAAGCTTGCACTCTGCAGAAATAGCAGCAGAAAAGGAGTCTTTATTTTTGTCAAGAAAAGCCCGGCAGTGTGTTGGAACTTGGAGCTGCCGAGTGTGTGTGGGCACTGCTTCTGTATACCGAACAATAGGGATGATTTCATTCTGCTAATTAAGCCCTGAGATGAAAGCAACTGCAGCTGAAATACACTGGACTGAACTGAAATCTAAATAGCTTGTTCATGTTGGCGTTTTTAATGTGGTTGGTTGCTTGGAGCTTTGCGTGGTCTGTCTTTTTTAGAAATGGCAGGTTGCACAAGGCACACTTTAGGCGCTAGACCTGCAGCATGGTGCTAGCATATGTTTTAAGATGTGCAAAAATCTCAGCATCCTGAAAAGACTGGATTGCTAGAGATTCCCCAGTGAGGCAGGTATACATCACGGATCTGGTATGTTTGGCTGAAACATCATGAACTTTCTCCTGTCCCATTTGTGTGTGTTTATTTTCTCAGAACAATACAAAATAATGTTGTCTTTGTATAGTCTGATAATTGTGTGGGGGAAAAACAGCGTTCACCAATAGCACGTGACAAATGCCCTGAATCATTCAAGCTTAAAAAGGCACCAAATTCAAGGGACGAACCTGTGTTGTGTCCAAAGAGCTAGTGCTAGTGATAGTGCTGCATAAACACATAATTTGTACCAATTTCTTTAGTTGAATATGCAAAAAATGCCAAAGAACAGTTTGACAGACAAATAATTATATTTTTTGCACCAACAAAGTGATTCCAAAATCTGGTAAATCTTGTCATGTGCGGTGTGTCCTTAAAAAATCGAGAAGCTAGACAAGTGGAGGACAAAAGAAATGACAGGTCTAAAAAATATCTGCAGTTGATGAACTGAAGAAGGAGAACCATCTCAGGAATGCAAAAGAAGTCCAGGTGCCTTTCTTTGAAACTTGAACAGTATCTGAAAGTCATGCCCTTAAGGAGTAGGAAAAAATCCAGCAAAGAGCTGACACAGAATATGAGAGATGCATGTGACCCTTGTTTGGTAAACTCTCATCAGAAATGGTCTGACTAGAAGGATGGCTGCCAAGAATCCATCTTAAAGAACAGGAACAGGAAGAAAAAACTGAGGTGTGCCAGGACAGAAAACACACAATAAAACACTATCAGTCATGGATTGGCTTCCCCAGAATCTGACCTCAGTATTATTGAAGCAGAATGGAATCATGTTGACAGACAACAAAAGGCAGCCAGTTTTCAAAGAAGAGCTTTTACTGTCCTTCAAGAAGCCTTGAGAACTATTCCTGAAGACTACTTTAAGAAATTACAAGAAAACGGCCTCGGAGAGTTCAGACTACAAGAATAAATGTGGTCATAATAAATATTGACTTAAAATCTTATTAGAATATTTTTTACATCATATACTGTCTTGCTCTGCATTTATGAATGTTTCAACACATTTCTGCACCTATTTCCCAATTTCCTACCAAAATATAAAGAAATCACTGTGTGGCTCTAGACTTTTACATATGTGTTCAGTTTTATGCTGTCTTAAAATATATTTCTTGCATCACAGTCCTGTTGTATTCTATGAAACCAAGCAGTTGTTCATAGATGTGTACTACAAAGATAACAAGTAGTCCTTAAATGGTTTCACAAAGGTCCTTGTTTAAACTTTTAGGGCATTTAAGACTATATTTTTCAGCTGTAAAGTTTATTTAAAAGACAGTAGGCATGACATGAATTTACTGTCCAGCAATCAATCCGGCAGTGTGGAAGGAAAATCAATGCTGCGCCTAATTCTCTGCCACGTGCTCTGCTCTATAATAGGTCATGCGGTGGACAGAGCTGAATGAATGATTAAATATTTAAAATGAACACTTAAAATTACATTTCTTTTGAAAACTAGGCATCCATATTTTCAAATTTATTGTAATAAAACATATGTAATAAGCACAAAACAATTTAGCAATAGCTAATATAAGGGCTGTTTGCCCCTGTCTAGGGAAATACAAACACTGAATTTAGTCAGATAAATCTTGAGAATGGCCTTTAGACAGAAAAATTATAACTTTTGCTTTTGTTTCATCATATTTGACTAATCAAAGGTTAATCAGAAAGTGTAACTATATAAGTTTTACAGAAAACTGCTCTTGGAATCAGCTGAAACAGCCTGGTCTCAAGGCAAAATGTGAAACAGTCACCAAAGAGCAATCTTTTGGTTCATGTAAACAGAGGTAATGTGCTACAATAGGAAGTAGATTTTATGCCTTAAGCTTGTGTGCTCTTCAGACTCTTCAAAGGGGATATGTCACCTTGACAGAGCTTTGAAAAAGTGGCAGCCATATTTGAATCCAAACCATGTTTTATTCCATAAACCGAGAAAGTTATTTTGGTTTCAGATGCTAACCAAACAACACAATGGAAGTGTCAAAGTCATGAATTCTGTGTGGAATTTGAACTATTGTCTCTGAGAGACAAAATGACTCAACCATAGTAGCCCTGCTAGCTAAGAAGCTGCTTGCTAAAAGAGGCTAAAATGTTAGCAGCAAAATCACGTAATTTTGTATTTCTTTGGAGGTCTGTTAGCTATGAGTTGTAAAAGTTATTCATCCATAAAGCAGGAGTAACAAAAACAAACAAAAAAAAAGGCTCTAAAAATGGATGTACTAATAATTTGTCAGAATAGCTCAATAAGCTAATATGGGCCTTCTTGAACGATATCTGCGTATTGTCAAAGCAAGGTTATATTTACTGCAGTGGTAGATGTTTATGTAGGGTGACACATCTATTTTGCACTAGTTAAAATGTTTGGAGAGCTGAAATACCTTTAAAAGGCTTGGTTATTTTTCTATACTTAAAAGTTAAAAGACAAACGAACAAAACAAAAGAGAAACGGCTGTGCCAAACTGTTATTTTTAACTTGGATATTGGCCGAGAAATTCACAATCACACTCTGTACATGCCAAGTCTTTATCTTCATGAAAGTTTAGGTAAGAGAAAGGCTTTAAACTAGCAGTTTAATTAGTAACTAGCATAATGGAGCTAGGTTACTATAGCTTTGACCTGCTTACTAGCTTGGGCAAAGTAAATAATGGTGTTAGAACAGGGTACACTGAGTCCTAATTTCTTAACAATTTCAGAACATTTTGTTCTAAATTATTATTTGTGTATTGCATCTCTACTTTGTTACTATTTCTGATTATTCTGCACTAAATGTAGCAAACTATTGAAAGAAGGTAAAAAACAAGTCTGCCTATTCTGAATTTTACCCAACTTCTTTTTTTTTTATACTTGTGTCCTCCCTCTTGCTGTCTTACATCATATTTCCCTTCCTCTTCTGTCTGACATTTCCATTTCCATCATTTCTAACTTGCTCTTTTCTCTCTCCCTCTCTCTTAACCTTTCTCTACACCTCTCCCTCCCTCCGTCTATGCAGGTGGAGAGAGAAATAGCTATTCTTAAACTAATAGAGCACCCTCATGTTCTGAAGCTGCATGATGTCTATGAAAATAACAAATACCTGTGAGTACATCTCTGTGTCTTTCTCCTTTCTGCTGACATGAAATAATCTGCTTCTGGATCTCTGCTAGAGCAGAAATAACACTGAATTAAAAAGGGAAGAATGTTCTGTAAGACAAAAGTGAGATAAATAAGCACAAGGCATAGAAGATATACTGCAGAAGTACACCTTTTGTTTTTTTATGTTACTCATTTCTTCATTTTTGTGTCTGTGACCCAGGTACCTTGTGTTGGAGCATGTATCTGGCGGAGAGTTATTTGATTACCTGGTGAAGAAGGGTAGGCTCACCCCCAAAGAGGCCAGGAAGTTCTTCAGACAAATCATCTCTGCCCTCGACTTCTGCCACAGTCACTCCATATGGTCAGTGAGAGGCTACAGGAAACCTTTCTCATTTGTCGTTTGCCTGTTGATTACTTTTCTTTAATGGCTTTAAGAACTAAATCATTCTCAGCTTTTCTGTCATCATGCTGGAAATATCACTTTTGTGGGCTTGTTTGTATTACGTATGGCAAACGCCACTTAGAAACCACACGTACTCAGATCCTTTATTTAGTTAAACTAGCAGTATGACAATTTAAAGATCTTCCACTACAAGTAAAAGCAGTGCTCACAAACTCCTACTCAAGGAACAGTATGAATATTATCAGATAAACTGCTAGCAAAAATACTGATACTGCAGATATTTGCCGCCTGGGCCTTACAGGTTGTAATGAATAATAATTAGACCTGGGTTTGTTTTATCTATTTCATATTCAAGCAGCTGGTTTAGCCCACTGGCTCCCAAGATGGAATAAATGAGCGATAATTCATTATTCATTTGGCCACATTCTAGCTTCTCATCATCTTATTATAATAGAATTTGGAGAATTAAAATAAATATTATTGAATATTCGTATTTAAATGTATTTACTTATTTATTTTTATTTAACTTTTATTTAACGAGGAAAAAAAGTAGAAGATTAAAACGCTTTTAGATGAGTGTCCTAGCCAACAAAGACTGCAGTGCAAATGAGACTGTGTTAGAAGTTTAAAGGGACCATTTCTTCTTTATTTCTGTTTTAAATATGATGGTACAGTAGTAGGTGCTCATATTAGCCATTAAACCTTTAAATACTGAGGTTAGCTAATGTACCTATAGTGCCTATGACTCAAAAGCTTAGGCCTTAGACTACACTAATACTTTCAGACCATTTTTTCTACTCTTGTGTCTTAATGATGTCAATAAGAGGGAAAAATGCCTTATATGGTCATATCGGGCAACGCCCACTTCCTATTTTGTTGTTTGAGGGGCAGCCACTCAGAAAAACATTGTCTTAAAGAGAGGGTAGCTTTAAGGAAATGATTATTTTAAATCATCAGTTGTGGAAAACTACTCTAGTAGAGTTCTTGAATAAAAATGGGGATTTGGTAAGGAGCATAATCAGTCCACTTGAATGAGAAATTGTCTCTGGTGGAATTATTACTAAATACAGTTTGAGCCCCAAGGGTTTCCATCTAGGGGCCAAACCTATACACTAGCTGTATTTGATTTTTTAAGCTCATCATATACTTTTAATGAAGAATTACTGTTTGTTAATAAACTACTGATTGTTGCTGTTAGATAACAGTGCTTTTTCATATTCATCATTCCATATTTAGTGGTGAGTCAAACAAAATTACACTGTGGATACAAATTTTGGTGACCCTTAGTTATGTTGGGGTGACGTACACTGAACGTGACACGTGAAGCAAACGTATACGGAGAACGTCATCTGTAGGGGAATGATTAATTCGAAAATCAAAAGAAGTGGGATTTATAATAAATCCTTTTAAAAAAGATATAAATGTTGATAACTGTATGTGTCACGATGGTCGTGGAAAGTTTCGTTCAGATTGGCCCATCCGTTAAGGAGAAGATACATACTGTATAGATATAAAGATACATACTTGGACTACAGTCATTATAAAATCACAATCACTGTTCTATCATATACACTGCTGTAGTGTAAATGCTAAAATCACAACAGTATCTGCTTAAGTTCTTCATCTTCAAAGGCTGTATCAACCCTTTGTTATAACAAATGTATATCATCATGCTAAATTACCCTTTTTCACATCAGTGCTAAAATCTGCCCAGAGTATTGAATGTAAGTCCTACAAGAGGCAAGTCTTGTCACACAGAAGCCATCTTGGCAACACATCTCAGCAGTTGTTTTGAAGCTCTACTATAAGTTTCAGTCAAGTCTGATAAAGAGTTGTTAAATAACACCTACTTTTTTACTGAAAGAATCCTACTTTGGGACAGTGAAACAACCTGACTGGTTTACATGTTCCACTGCTGATTGGCTCTTTGGAGACATAGTCATGACAATCACCATCTGTGTTTGAATTCTGACACAGGTTGGTTGTTTTCAGCATTATCGAGTGCCATGTCACCTGCTTATATAATTTGTCTGATTGAAACCAGTCCCCTATTAGAACCCCATGGCAGCTTTCTCTTCCAGATGCCTAACCTTTAATAAACACTTTGCTATGAATGTTCACGTCAAACAAGTCAACCAAATTTGCAAATAAGTAGCTTTCTGCTTTCTGCTTATGGTTTGGAAAAAAATACTTCAGTGCTTTCATTGAGTGTTTGTATGTTCAGTCACAGAGACCTTAAGCCAGAGAATCTTCTCCTGGATGAGAAGAACAACATCAGGATAGCAGACTTTGGCATGGCCTCGCTACAAGTTGGGGATAGTCTGCTGGAAACCAGCTGTGGGTGAGTATGGGATTCATTGGGCAAAGACCACAAAGAAGATTTTTGTGGTTCAATTGTCTAATCAATTTTATTGTAATGGATCTAACAGATAGCATGTGTGCAGTATCTTAGCATTTTAATGACTTTAAGCAACCCATGAAACATCCATGGGATGTTTCATTGTGCTTTTTACATAATCAATGGCAGCATTCACCAAGAGCTCAAACGCTCAGCCCATCAGGAGGAATATGGATTTAAATGATAAAATTAGCAACAGATTGAAGGTTTTACCTGGATTCACCTGTTCAGTCCATGGATTAACAAGCAGGTGTTCTCAGTTTTTGTACACTCAGATCGCAACACAGTCAACTTCCATGAAAGCATTTTTTATATCTTGGTAAATAAAATAATTTTTTCCTTTCAGATCTCCCCATTATGCTTGCCCAGAGGTCATAAGGGTGAGTTACTTTACTTTAGATGAATGATGTCTTTTGTGTGTGTTTGCATGTGTTACATTAACCCACTGCTGTGTTTCAGGGTGAGAAGTACGATGGTCGTAGGGCGGATGTTTGGAGTTGTGGAGTCATCCTGTTTGCTCTCCTCGTGGTAAGAAGATTCTCTCTGCTTCTGGCGTTTTCATGTCTCTTTCTTTTATTGCGTACTTTTTTGTAAGATTGTATGATTTATGTCTATTTAGAACATTTACTCTATGAGGTCTCCGTTATTAGCAGTAACCACATAACCCAAAACCTAACCTTGTGGTTGAGAGATGAACAAAAATGACTTATTTGACAAAAATAAAGAAAGATAGCTGGTATTGCTAACTGTGGACCATATGCTGTAAGGTTATTAAAGAGGTCCAGGTGTGAATCTGCCCTGAGGCCATATACTGCAGGTCTTCCCCCTGCTCTCTCTCCCAGCTTTCCTGTCTTCTCTCCACAGTCCTTTCACGATAAATGCTAAAAAATGGATAATATTTGTTGTGCGTTAGTCACAGTGATCTAATTTACAAGATCTTGGCTGAGGTCTGGCATGTGCTTTTACCCCTCTGAGGTCTGTGTCACCCAGGGTGATTTGTCCTAACCCTATATTTTGGAGAGGGGCAAAATGGATTGTTCTGGAAAAAAATCTGAATAGTTTTTGAAATATGTGTTAGTTGGAGTGATTTATTTTTTATTTTTCTTTGTTTCCTGATTGCCAAGACAAGAGAGAGTTACTTAATATGAAGAAGAAGTGAAAATTCTGATTGCCCTGGGATAGAATTAGAGTTAGGGTTAGGACTGAGTTCATTACCGATGATGACTTAGAGCTCAGAGGGTTTATCAAACCATCAGGATTATCAGTTCCACATGGCATTCGAGGGTCCACTTGGGTCTGAGTGATGTCAATTGCCACACCATAAACACACAAGTCTAAGTGCTTTCCAATTTTTTGGGACTTGTCTGCAAGACACTATACCACATTGCACAAACTAAACATCCTTAAGGTGGACTTGAAGCAGACTTGGTTATCAGTGGTGTCCACAGTTTTACATGTTCATGTCCTTAGTCCTCAGGATGTTATAAAGGTGTAACGTGTGAAGCTGGTACTTACTCTGAATGTCACCAGCTATTATTTTATGAGATATTACGAAATATATCTCAATTTGGATAGAAGAAGTGTAACAAAAAGAAATTCTGACATCTGTACAAGAAGACATTAAATGGTTCGGGCTGAGTGGAAAAACAATTTTGATACACAAAGTTGCTAGCTGCAGACCGATGAACAGTTCTTCTTTTTGATTAAACCACCAGTACTTCTTAATCTCATCCTTTCTCTCTCCATCGTCTGCTGTCACTTTCCAGGGTGCCTTGCCTTTTGATCATGACAACCTGCGGCAGCTTCTAGAGAAAGTGAAAAGTGGAGTATTCCACATGCCACACTTTATACCTCCTGACTGCCAAGCTTTGCTCAAAGGAATGATAGAAGTCAACTCTGACAAGAGACTAACGGTAAGGAGGGAACATGTCACTTAAAGAGCTCACTATTACCAACATTAGCTGATGGTGATTTACCTTGATTTTTTGAGCCCATGTTTTAGTTTTCTGTGAATGCCTGGTCAGTAATAATAATGCAGCAACGCACAATATATGTAACTACAGTGACATTTAAGAGGTTATCCAATATCATGTTGGAAGCAAAGACGAAGAGTTCCCTCTGAATGCTTTTCCATCTATTCATTCGCTTCCGCTTATCCCTTTCAGGGATAAGACAGCCTATCCCAGCTGTCTTAGGGCAAGAGGCAGAGTACACCCTGGACAGGTCCCCAGTCTGTCACAGGGCTAACACATAGAGACAACCATTCGCACTCAAATTTACTCCCACATTCACACCTATGGGCAATTTAGTGTTTCCAATTAACCTAACCCCACTAAGTGCATGTCTTAGGACTGTGGGAGGAAGCCAGAGTACCCGGGGAGAACCCACGGAAACTCCACACAGAAAGACCCTGGCCTGATGGTGGAATTGAACTCAGGACCTTCTTGCTGTGAGGCAACAGTGCTAACCACTGTGCCACCCGGTGCTTTTCTTTTTTCCTGTTAAAATTTATTGGAAGGAGAGTAAAGGGGCTTCAACCCACAAGATTAGGCATGCCTATACAAATCATTGTATTACCTTTTATCACAGCTGTTCTGTTGTATTTCCCTGTTGTATTGACGTCCACCACCTGCACAGATAGCAGGTTGGTCCTGCTTGTCACAGTAGGAAGTCCTAGCCAGTGTTACCAGTTAAGAGTCAAAGCCGTAAGTTATTACCCATTCTATGAGTTGTTTGCCTCACAGCAAAAAGTTCATGATTCGATTCCACCATCTGGCCGGGGCCTTTCTGTGAGGAGTTTGCATGTTCTCCCCGTGTTTGCGTGGGTTCTCTTCGGGATCTCCAGCTTCCTCCCACAGTCCAAAGACATGCAGTTAGTGGGGTTAGGTTAATTGGTAATGGTAGCTAGCACAGGCTCCAGCCAGAAATATGAACACATGTAGTGGCCTAATAATTGGTAAAAAAATAAAATAAAATAAATAAAAACAAAAGCCACATCAGTGTAATCTCAAAATGTACTTATTGTGGTAACTAGCTTAACACTAAACTACAATTCTTTTTCTCCTACATGATATATGGAACAGTATTGTGTGTGTTGTCATTCCGTTCACATTTCATATTTTTAAAATGTCCAAAAATAAAGATGGAGATGCTGTTACACTGAACTCTGGAATGTAATGTTAACTGAACTAGCTAAGTACCTGCAATTTGTATGATTTGTTAGGGAGATTTCAGCCAGAAAAAACTGTAGCACCATTAAAATGAAAGGCCTGTTTTTGCCTGCCTCTATTTAAAATCAAAATCACGCTGTTTCAAAAACTAATTCTGATGTTAGATCTGCCTCCATAATCCTTGTAAATTGCATCAAATTTAAAAGCCTTTCAGGTGTTGTAAAAGTAGCAAACGAGGGTAGAGATTATCTGTTTTTTTTACAGCACGTGGCCTGGGCATTTAAAAGGGTGGATGAGGGGAAAAGAAAAGGCCCAGCCTCGGGGTTTGCTTCAAGATGTGACAGAAATAAAACCTGACACGAGACCTTACAGAGGGAGGATGAAGGAGAGAAATGAGGGGGGCAGAAGGAGTGAGCAGAGGCATGGCCCTAAGGCTTTGCTGAAAGACAGAAGTAGAGTCAGCAATGACAGAACTACCACTATTTTTTGTTTCTATTGTTAGACGCAAGTTTGTACTTTTTAAATGAATCTGGGAACTCAAAGCCTTTTCTAACTAAAGGCCAGATTCTTGAAAAAGAAAAGACTGGCAGTTCACAGAGAGAGAGAGAGAGAGATGGGCAGAGAGGGTGAGTAAGTGAATGAATAAAGAAATGAGTGAATGATCTGGGCAGCTAGATAAAGTTCCATTGCACTCAGGTTATAAAATGAAGCTGGGATAAAGCAATCGTGTACGGTGGAAATTAATTCATGCTTAACAGGCAGATAGATGGGGACAACTGTGACAATGTGTGTCACAGAGGGCTGTAAAAAAAGGACAGAGAGGAGGAAAAAGTCTGGTTAGTTAGTCTACAACAGCAGATTTAATCAAAGCTGTGAGTTTGTCTGATGAGCTGTTGATTAATGGAGCCTGAAACCAGGTCAGACTGTCTCTCCCTCACTCTCTGTCTCTATCCGTTTCCTCGTTGCCTCCATGGAAACCACCCACTGCACAAGGAGACAGATTTCACACCAGTTTAGTAGTAGTTAAGATCAAATAAAGCAACACATCTTTAGTGTTTCATCACATTTAATTTATAACAGGAGGCAGTTGGAAAGTCTCCTCTCTGCAGTCCTTTGTAAGCAAGTTAACCAATGCAAAGCCCTCACTGTGTGCAGCTGCTTGTAAGTTTCCTCTCTGCAGATGTATAAATGCAGTGCTTACACAGTAGGCCCACTTTCTCCTTTTATATGCTTGCAGAACTGCAGCTGCTTCATTACTCTAGCCCCAAGAGATGCTGCACAGGACTGATGCGATGGCTTCCACTTCTATGCAGTCCTAATGCAGAGAATCTAATGTACGAGGGCATGTAGGTCTGCTGCAGGGAAACTTTTTACAATGTTGTGAAAACTAGAATCTGTGGGGCTTTACTGGCTAAATGCACCACCAGTTAGCTCATATAACTATACTGACCTTGCTGACAGGTTGATATAATGAAGATAAAAATGCTTAGCATGTTTACCACATCACAGTCTTACATGTTAGCATGTCAAATCTGCAATTAGCTAGCTAGAAAGAGTAGCTAACGCCTAATAAATTGAGCTGTGAAAAACAGAGTACATCCCATTAGCAGCTTGTGGAACCACCTTTGGTAGCAATAACTTCAAGTACATTTTCTGTACTTCATCAATCACTCATCATCATCACTTACAATGTTGCTTCAGTCCATTGAGGTTTGTGAGCAGTCATTTATGCACAGCTCTCTTAAGGTCCCATCACTGCATTTCAGTTAGGTTGTGGTCTGGACTATGGCTTTGTGGTTTATTCAGATGTAACTTTGCAAACCAATGCTGTAGTGGCATGTTCTTTTTAAACAGTCTGAGATGCAGCTCTTGGGTTCTTCTGAGCATTGCATGGTTTGACCTGGGTTTTATGTCCACTCCTGTGGAGATTGGCAACCGTCTTGAAATATTTCCACTTATAAGATGGGTTTCACATTGTTAGACAATCGTTACCTTCCCTGTAAGCAAAAAATGATTTCTTTTAGATCATTGTTGTAACATATCTTTAAAAAGTTAGGATGGGGCAACAAAATGCTATAAAAGTAAGTGATACTAAAAGAAACAGCTCGAGGAACATTTTGCAACTAATTAGGTTAACTGGCAACAGGTCAGTAATACAACTGTGTGTAAAAACAACATCTTAGAAAGACAGTTTCTCATAAGAAAACATGGGTAGAGGTTCACGAATCTGCAAAAAAATGCACCTGGCAAGATTTCAAAATAATGTTCCCCAAAGAAAAGACTTTGAATATGTCATTATCTACAGTACGTAATAGTATAAATAGATTCAGAGAAAACGAGGCCAAAAATCAGTATTGGATGCCGATGATCTTCAGGCCTTCGGGCAGCACTGAATGAAGACAGACACGATTCTGTAAATCAGTGCATGGTCCCAGGAACAATTCCAGATATCACTGTCTGTGAACACGCTGTGCCACACCCAAATGCAGGAAAATGCTGTCGTCTTCTCTGGGCAAAGCTCATTTTAAATGGACTGAGTCAAAGTGGAAAACCGTTCTGTGGTCAGATTAATTGAAATTTGAAATTCTTTTTGAAAAACATGGACCCTGCATCTTCTGGACTAAAAAGGTGAGGGACCAAAGATGTGGGTTTCTGAACTGAGGGGGGGCACTATCAGTGTTGAAGGGTATATACAGTACAGGTTTTAGAGCAACATATGCTCCCATCCAGACAATGTCTTTTTCAGGGAAGGCCCATCTCAGCAAGACTATGAGAAACTTTACATTACACTGCATCTGTCATAACAGCATGTGCTTGTAGTAGAAGAGTCCTGGTGTTGTCCAGGGTCTGAACTGTCCTGCCTTGCAGTCCACATCTTTCACCAATGGAAAACATCATGTAATTAAAAAGTTAAGACTGCTGAATGTTAAGCAGCTCGAATGCAATAGCAGACAAGAAGCAGTGGTTTCTATTTTGTGAATAAACTATGGGTTTGTGAGATTTGCACATCATTCTGTTCAGTTTTTATGTACCCAACTATTTCTGGAAGTGGAGTTGTAAAATATGGGTTTGAGTCAGAGACGCGCACTGCTGCTCAGAGGTCTGGGTTCATTTTGAGATTTTTTTTGTTATAAATGAAGCAAATGGTCCGATATAACATGAAACCGGTCAAATGAAACAAATGAGATAATCAAAACCATAAAAGCTAATACTACAGACACTAAATGTACTGCTTCTTAAAGTAGCACATGTATTTAACTTGATCATTTTATGTTGAGATGTGATTGTACAGGTAAATAAGTCACAATAAGTCTCTTTTGATCAGTGCTTTAATATTGTCTTGTGTTTTTTCAATACAGCTTGAAGCAATACAGAAACACGCCTGGTACCTGTAAGTATATTTAACTTTTTATTTTGTTCTTTTCAATGTACTTCCACCCCTGCTGACTCTTTATACTTCTACCAGCTTACTATTATCCTCCAAAGGAACCGTTTCAAAGGCAGCGTAAGAAATCTCTGCAGAATTTCCCCTTGTTAAATTTAACAAAGTCAAATACCATTTTATGGAATCACAGGCTAAGATGTCTTTCCTAATTCCAATTCTTAAGTATGAAGCTTTTAAGTGGTGCTGGTACTGAAATACCATGTCTCATACATAAAGTACACGATCAGTGAGCGTTAACTACAAGTAGGTGAGTGAATCCTGTGATCTATTTTGGGATTTCTCTCTTCAGTCCTGCAAGCTTGGAGACCAAGAGTAGCTCCCGGCCTGGATTCTGGAAAGCAAAATTAAGCTTTTCAATTATTATCACATTTTTATTTTCTGTGAGGGTGTAAATGAAACGATGCTACCTGTCTGTTTCATTTGAGTCCTTTAAACTGTATCATCTCTTTCAACCGTCATGCTTAAACCAGATCTATTTATGCTATACTGATGGTGTTATAGATACATATGAAAACCTGCGGCTGATGTGTTCACTGAAGCTCAGATCAAAAGACTACAAAGCACCACGAGCTAAACTCTTTTCTTCCGAGAAAGCATTTTTAATTACACAGCCTAAGTAGACTGACTTTTTGTTTTTGTGTCAGGGGCGGTCGGAACGAGCCCTGTCCAGAGCAGCCTCCCCCTCGCCGAGTGTGTATGAAGAGGATCCTGTCCTTAACGGAGCTTGACCCTGATGTCCTGGAAAGCATGTACTCCCTAGGGTGCTTCAGAGATCGGGTTAAACTCACACAGGACCTTACAAGTGAGGAGTGAGTAAATACAACACAGAAATGTCCACTTTTACATGGTAATACATCAGAGATATTGCCGAATCTGTGACAACCACGGTTCAACTCACAAATCAGATTTACGTCCAAATGCATGCCTGGTTCTCCATTATTCCTCCTGATTCCTGAGTCTCAGCTCTTACACAGGCGCTAAGTGCAGTTTTTAAATGTAAGTGTGCTTGTACACATACTAAGAAAGTATAAACATTTAATTTATCTCCCAGTTTTTCTTTCTCTCTTTCTCATTATCTCTTGGTCTCATTGTGGCCAGCCAATTACTTACATCATTAACTGCCTGACATGGCAGGAAAAAGAGCAACAATGCAAACAATGCCTCTCGCATCTTCCTCTCTGTCCATCCCCTCCGTCTGCAAAATTAACGTGGATGTTCACCCACCACACAAGCCTCCAAAATAAAATTGTATTTAGTCTCTTCATGGCGGTAATAAAAAAAAAAAAACAAATATAAAAGAATCACTAAAAAATTTATTAAAAAAAGCTTTGTTCTTTGTGAAATGAACTCATTATTTGCACAGCCTGAGGAAAGCAAAGATACTACTGTCTACATAAAACCGATCAAATCAACAAAAAGTTCCTACCGGACACCCTCTGAATAGGCTGAGATGTTTTTGCATGATAACCTCTATGTATACTGTGTATTTAATAAATGTAATGCATGCCAAATTTGACCTTATGACTTAAACGAGCTAGCTACATGAAATTTTCAGGGATAGAAAGCTCATTTAAAAACTGCAACAATTGCAACATCACCGGATATATGTCAGTTTAATGTCTGTGATATAGAGTAACAGAAACAAGAATTGGTACCCTGGATAGTTCATCTATTTCCTGAATATTCAGTTAAGGAAATTTAAAAAGTATGTTTTCAAATGTCCTTCAAAGGTCACCGCCATGAGTAGAGTGGCCCTGCTCATAGTGTGAATCATTTGTTCTTTATTTTAGCCATTTTAGCTCCCTTTCTGTTGCCTTTGAGCCAACTTTCTTCTAATTGGCTGCCTCTTGGAAGGGTTTGAATTGCAGGTATGAGGACAGTTTTGGTTACAGTTGGAGGAGAATTACAGGAGACTTGATCTGAAGGAGTGCTTAATCTGATCTCTATACTTTTTTTCTGATTTAGTATATTTAAGAAATTATAATTTCAGGGGGAAAAGCCACACAATAAGAGTAAAAGTGAAAAGGAGCAAAGTGTGATTATTTATGTAGAGAAACCACCAGAAAATCCTCTTAGACACACATATAATTATCCAGGTGTGCAGTCCTTAGCTTTATGAAACATGTCTGCAGTGGAAAATAATTCTTATTCTTATCCTTATTATATCCTGACTCTTTTATTTGTCAGAGTAGGAAACTGTTTTTTATACTAAAAGCTTTAATACAGCATGCAGACAGGGTTAGCAACCACAGTAGGAGAGGCGTTAGCAGCTAGCTGATCCTTGTGGTAGCAACATGATTTCCAGAACTGCTAATGTTTGTAATAACTTGTTAATTTGTTGCCTTACCTTCAAATAATTCACAAAGGCAGGTTTAGAGTTGACACTGAACCTTTTTAACACTAACAATGAATACTCACTTTCCCCAATCAGGAAGTGACCCAAAGCAAGGAAAAAAAAGTTAGCTAGTAGTGCGTATACTTTATTTAGACATTATGCATCAAATTGTATTTAATGTATGACCAATTTACATGATTTTTTTTTTTTAAATTTTCAACATATAGCTATTAGATTAAGCAAAAGATGGCCACTTTCTCTCAGTTATATACAGTTTGCTACCTAGCTAGCTAGATAGACATAGATACAGGTTAAAAAAGTCAATTCTTTTTAATGACCACAAGTACACAATACTTGTGGTTGCAAAAACACTTCAGGTCCTATAGAAGTTTAGCTAGCAATCCAGGAAAGTAAACAAAAACATCATCTTCTAGCACGTCTTGTTCAACATATTTTTAAAGTCTTTATGATGACCAAAGACTGAGCATGCAGCTGTTCCATTTTTTTCCCCGGCATTTAATTTCTGTCTTACTACGCTTGTTTCTGCAGGGAGAACCAGGAAAAGATGATCTACTACCTCCTGTTGGACAGGAAAGAGCGATACCCCAGCTGTGAGGACGAGGATCTGCCACCAAGAAATGACATAGGTGAGATCGTCCTAACAACGGAAAAATAAGATGTAAAGCTCTAAATGTATACATTAACCTTCGTTCATGCTAATATTTATTCTTGAAAATATTCAAATATCTTTTTAATTATTTCTTGCATTTCCATTTCAATTAATTCACAAATGTTTCTCTCTTTCAAGACCCACCCAGGAAGCGTGTTGACTCCCCCATGCTGAATCGTTATGGCCGCAGTCGTCCGGAGAGGAAGAGTTTAGAGGTCCTCAGTGTCACAGAACAGGTTTCTCCCACCCCGCCTCGCAGGGCCTTGGACACTAATGCATACAGCCAGAGGTACTAACTGTTTAAAATTAGAAGTGAGAGCAAAGCATTCAGCCTTGGAAAAGATTAGAGCTACAAACTGCCAGAATATTTTTTTGATGACTGAGCGTATCTGTTACTTTCTGCTGTCTTTGAAAGGTCTCGTTCAGTCAGTGGGGCCTCCACAGGTCTGTCCTCGAGTCCTCTTAGCAGTCCCAGGGTAAGAACTTCACCCTCCATTCTTTCTGTGTGGATCTCAGGGGCTAGGTTTAGGCAATATTTCGGTTTAGTCGTTTTAAACGTTTAAAAAATAGTCCATATAACCAACCTACATCTATTCAGAATGCACGTTGTATTTTATATTATTTGACAACATGATTGTGTAAAAGTAAAAGTATAGGAATGGCACCGACTGTTACAGATCTATCCTCCTAGTTCATTTGTAATTTGCAGCCATGTGACAGAATCTTTATACAGTTACTGTTTTTGTAAGGACAGTAAGTCAAAGCTCATCTTCACTACTCTCTCTGATTTGATATTGTGTAACATGCTAACAGTGCACAGTTTTTCAGTTTTATTGTATTAGCTACATTTGCTAATGTAGAGCTCTGTGGATTTGCTGTTATTGTTTATGAGCACTACAAAGAATAATTAACTTTTTAAACTAAAGGTCAAACGATAAGATAAAATTCTACATAAACCATTAGCATAAAGCTAGAAGAACCAGAAGATTAGCTTAGCTGGACACAAATACTGTGCATAATGAGCTGCTTGAAATATCAACTAGCAGATCAAGTGTGTATTCTTCCACAGCAGAAAAGTTTGACTCCATTTTCAGTATTTTTTGCTAAAAACTGAATTTCTAAAGTAACAGTGTTGTGAGGCTGTGTTTGGATTCAGATGGTTATTTAAAGATGCACAAACACATACAAAAACATTATTCTTCACCCTCAATAAATTTAATAAAATGTAACTGCAATATATAAAATCAAAGATTAAGTTATTCCAATAATTAATCATTTAGGAATTTATCAACTGAATGTTTATTTAATGTATAATTTCATGGAAAACTTACATGTGATTAAATTACTCAGGGATTTGGGCCTTTTTTTATTGGAGCACTGATTTTGGTAGTTATTAGTATTAGTGGTTATTAGTAATCAAAATAGATCTTTAAATATCATTCTCATGTGCTTTTCTGCAAGGTAGTTTTTCCAAGTAAAGCACAAATAGTGTGTGTGTGTGTGTGTGTGTGTGTGTGTGTGTGTGTGTGTGTGTGTGTATTGTCAGTTGCTTTAGTACATGCATATCAGTCTTGACAAAAACAAATTTCCTGTATTGTGACTTTTTAATATATATCACAAGCTCTGGCTGTCATCGCTTCTCATGCCTCTCCATCATGTTGTTACATCTTGAGTCATACGCATTGTCATGTCATGCTGCCTCATGCAAAAATCTCTGTTCTCATGCTGACATGGCTAAAAAGTCGCATTTATGATAAAAGAAGTGAAGAAGTAGAAGTAATAAATTCCATAATTCGTTGGTGCATCGCTGATAAATCATATCCATGAATCATATTTCATGACCATTTCTTCCTCTCACATCTGTCTGTACCTCTTTCCATCTCTCTCTGTCTACCAATCAGAGTCCGGTCTTCACTTTCAGCCAATCAGAGGTCACCTCCACCTCCGCTTCCTCCTCCAAAGACCCCAAACCAGGAAGTGCCACCACCCCTCGACCTACCCGCCCGGCGCCCGACCCAAAAACCCAGACCTTGCCCTCAAAAGGCCCCGCAGAACGGCCCCAGCTTCACTCCATGAAGTCCCTCCCACTCCAGACACCACGCTCCCCTTCCCCTTCGCCCTCCCCTATACTCTCCCCCATTCCACGCTTCTTCAACTTCCCGTCACCATCTGTCTTCAAGTCCAAGAACGTCCACTCGTCCTCTAACTCCTCTGCCACCCCTCCCCCTGTGTCGCAGGTCACACCGCAGGGCTCGCCGCTGCCCACCCCGCTGGGCACACCTGTGCACCAACTCCAACACCCTTCCTCCACCACCCCTCCCTCCTCTTCCTCCTCGTCTTCTTCCTCCAGAGCGGACGGAGCCGGCGGGGCCTCGCTGTCGCTGACCCCGCCCTCCAGCCCGGGGGGCAGTGGTGGGATGGCCGCCTCGGGCTCTGCTCACTGGAGAACCAGGCTCAACTCTTTCAAAAACAACCTTCTGGGCTCTCCGCGCTTTCACAGGCGCAAACTACAAGGTGAATAAGGAGTTTAAAACACACACAGTTAAAGAAAATAGTCTTTTAGCCAAGAGCAAATGAATCTTATCGATGTTATGAAGAGATGAATACAAGACAGAATCTATTATTACCAAGAAAGTAGCACGTGTTCCAGCCTGATGCCTGCGGCTGTGTTGAGTAACATCTTATTTTCTAATAATATGTAATTAGAGCAATTACATTTGAGCCTGTCATCAAGAATTACTGCCCTTTTCTTTCCCTCTCTCTGACTCTAGTTCCTACATCAGAGGATATGTCCAGTTTAACTCCAGAGTCCAGCCCAGAGTAAGTGCACACATCAAATTAGTTTTTTTCCTACAACTTAAAGGGGCACACTGTGTTTTGCAAAATCCTCCTTCTTTCACTTACATGTCTAAAGACCCACAAAGTAAGAGAAAAGCCCATCCCCTGCCACCCTCTGATCAGATCATCCTCTCACTTCTTTCCTGTCCTTCTATAGATCAGTGGGCTTGTCTCTGAATCAGCCATTCGAGTTTGCAGTCATTTCTGATGTTGTAACCGAATAAGCAGCATTTTTTTAGATGTTGAGCAGATCTCTTACATTCAGAATGAATGGAGCCATTCCTGCTAACTCTAAATTGTCACAGCCACAAACAAATGTCAAACATTTTTTTGGCTGCCAGAGTGAATACAACAATCTTTATTTATTTCTAAAGAACTGATGAGCCAGTAGAGTCCTTCGTGTTAGCACGTAGCATCTAATGCTGCTACAGTTAACATCAGCACTGACTGTCCCCCACAGCACACAGATGTGTTGAAAGTGTAATGCTGAGGCACAGCCAACAGTTTTAAGACAGATTTGAAACCAATATGCAGGAACTGTGTATTGGTTGTGGGTTGCTCTGCTTTTATCATCTTTTTTTGCCTTTTGTGCTTCAGTGCAAACTACACTTAGCGGGCTTTCACCTCTTTAGCGCTGTTTGCTTTTGTGCTACTATCTCTGTTCACATTTACTGTGTTTTAATACAGCCAACTTTCCATTAAAGCTCTTCTCATGTATATAATTTTTCTGTTTCTGCTGTCAGACAACAGAACAGGTATGGCACATTAACTCCTTGTTAATTAGCCGTCACTTGCAAGCCTTTTTCTGAGCTAAAAGTCACGATATTACCAAAATCACCATAGACATCAGTTAAAGACACAAATTAAAGTGGGTGTTTCCAGATAAGCATTCACAAACAGTTTGAAGCATCATGTTCATGTCTACAGACCATGCTTCACACTGAAATAAGTCATTTAGAACAGGGCTAAAGGGGTAGTTTATTATAACACAGCAGATAGTAAGTTTGCTCCAGTATCTTAAGTTTAAGAATCAAACACACACTCTGGGGAGCAGAGGTGGGCAGATCGAAAATATTAATAGCCTGAATATCAGCACTGGTATCGGTATTGGATCAATACTGGCGCGACAGGATCGATACTTTGTTTCTATCCTCTGTGTTCAGTATGTAGTCGACTGAATTCTGTTAAATAAATAATTGTTTTTGAAAATGAAAAAATATGCCTCAAACAGGCACGATGAAAAACGTCTTAACCTTTGTGTGTTGATTCTGTTTGTAGCCTACTGCTGACCCTCGTTTAGAGAAAGACACATTTACACTCCAGGTCTCCGACGAAGCTCGTTTCAAAATACATGAAGAGCTGAACGGGGTTTTTTTTGTTGTGTGAACTTTTTATTGTTCAAAGTAAAAATCACAGTGATTTAGTGTTCATGAAGATTTATCTCGTAAGTCATGACACGCTGCCCTCTACATAAGCTGCACTTATTGGTTGAACGTATCGCTGTTGTTATCAGTATTGGTATTGCCCATGTAAGTACTTGGTATTGGATCAATACCAAAATTTACAATATGGTACACCTCTACTGGGGGGATGTACAATGGCCCTCAAAGGTCAAACGCAATTCAATTTAAAAAACAAAACAAAACACCAGCACATAGAAAAATGCTACAAAAGCACACAAAACACAACAAACACACATGAGTGAAGTGTTTTTTTGGGGAGACGGTAACATCATGGACCAGCTGCAGAAGTGACAAGCTAATGGTAAACAGCTAATAGCAAACATTTATCTACAGTATTAAATGAATCGCATCTTTTTGTCCCTCACAGCACTGTCTCAGTGGACTCCTTCACATGCTCTGGTTTCGGTCACTTCCTGTTCACTCATGTTATTTCCTCTCCAAAAACACCAATATTTGCTGGTGTTTTCTTAAGCTGCAGTGCATTTGACCTCTCAGGCCACCGTAGACATATCTGACTTACATTATCATATTAGAAAGAGAGAAAATGTGGAGCTTGTAATACGGTTTTAGACACTGTTAGACTTTTCCGTTTCCACAGGCTAATCCCACAATGATTTTACATGATTTGCAGTTCAGCCTAAAACACTCAGCAGCAACGTAGCTGAAGAAGAGTAAATGACAGTAAATCATCATCTTTCACTAAATAACTAGGTAACTTTTTGCCAGTTTTACTGTGCTTCACCCAATTTAGCCAAAAAACCTCTGTTACTGTGGGCTGACACATCAAGGATGAAAATACATGTTGCTTAGCTCTCTACTGTGATGTGTGATATTACTGTGTTATTGACTGACATGGTTGTAGCTGTGCATTCTTGTCCTTTTTTAGTGAATTTAACCTTTAATCTCTGTGCTGTGTCAGTGCTTATGGATGAGTGAGCCATTATTTTTCTATTTGTACTGTAAAAACGTGTGACTGAAACTAATCTGTCACTTATTAAAAACTGATTAATTTGCAGGCTGGTGAAGCGGTCCTGGTTTGGTAACTTCATCACGCTGGAGAAAGAGGAGCAGATCTTTGTCTTGATCAGAGACAAGCCGCTCAGCTCTATCAAGGCTGACATCGTCCAAGCTTTTCTCTCCGTGAGTGCAGACAAGCTTAGATAAGCTTCGACATTCTTGAAATTCCCACGGTGGTGTTAAACGCACAGATTTGAGATTTGATTGTCATCACTTAGCATCACTTTTTTCTTTGTCTTCTGCAGATCCCATCCCTCTGCCACAGTGTGGTGTCTCAGAATAGTTTCCGGGCAGAATACAAGTCCTCTGGTGGTCCTTCTGTCTTCCAGAAACCTGTCAAGTTCCAAGTATTACTCCGTTCTTATTACCTCCTCAGCTCTAACAGAAGTGTTTTGCATGTTGTCAGTCAGTCTTGTAAGGAATAAGGACTTTTGACAAATGCTTTAAAGTTTTAAAAACTTTTGGTGGAAGTGCTCCTTCCTTAAAAGAATTGAGGGTTATAAAAGTTCTTAAAACCCCATTTGTGGATCTTTGTTTCACACTTTTTTCAGCATAACATAAAAAGAAGCTTTCAGGGACGTAAATGTACAGTGACTGGTCTAGATGGTAGATGTATACTGAGTAGCGCAAATAAGATGTAAAACTAAAATGTAAATGTTAGCAAAGGACAAATAGTTGGCTCTAAGAATGAATGAAAACAGTGCAAAATGAACCTCTTTTCAAGTCAAGTTCAGGCCTTATGTGACAGACGAAGTAAGATGCGATTTTGACTTGTTAACTAGCCAATTCATAGAACAAAGGACCCAAATGCTGGACTCAAGGCAGAGAAAATTTAAAAAAGCAAGAAACAGAAGTCCAAAAAATGAAGAAAAAGAAATCAAAAAATCTTCATTTACAGAGAATACACTAGGAGAGGTACACAGATGCTTTATCAAAGGAAATAGGGGAGACTATAAGTGGAGACAACTGGGGAACAAGCCACAGCTGAAAAGAGTGAAGATAATCAGAAAAAGAGGAATCAACCCAAAACATAATGACTGAACACAGCGACTAGAAACTCACCCTGAGCACAATACAGAGGAACACTGGATAGGCAGGAGTAACAAAGTCAACAGAGAAAAAAAAAATACAAAGATTTTACAAAACTGGAATGAATGAAAAGGCCAAAGATCAAAGAACTGCATTCACTGGATCCGCTTTGAAAACTAAACAGAATCTGTCACTGACTGGGAGAATGAACCTATCCAGCATATGGTGGTAATGGTGTTCATCATTAAGACTTTTATCAAAGACACTGGGAGCTACAGTTTACTCGAAGAGGTCTTATAATATGCTAAAGAGCATATAAAGAAAAGCGTCAACTGTACTACAGTACAGTAATGCCACCTTCGTGTTCCAAAGGTATGTATTTGTGATGGAGCTGTAGCAGGTGATTACCCTCAGGGACCTGTGTGGTCCAAAAACACCTGATAGTGCTGAATGAAGCAGACACTAAAGTTACATCTAAAACTGCCATTTTTGGTTTCATTTAACACAAACCCAGCTATGAGCCTGACCTCTTATTTTGATAACACACAAATACTGCTTAAACAGTGTACAGATCAGAAATGTTATTCATATGTAAAGTGTGATTAAAAAAAACAATTTTATGGTCTAATCTTCCATGGAGTACGGCTGAAAGTTGCTCGGTTCATTTTACAAACTCTTTAGCCAAGGTAATCTGGTGTCACTATGTGTAGAATTTGACATTTTCCAATGACAAAGAAAGTCAGCATTTTCAAAAATGAAGCAATTACGTGGGCGCTTTGATTTACAGATTCCTTTTCCTCCCGTAGGTGGACATTGCTTTCTCTGAGGGAGAGAGGGAGCGAGAGAGGGAACGAGCAGAGAGAGAAGGGAGACGAGAGCTGGGCATTTACAGCGTGACCTTCACTCTAATATCAGGTAGGAGACTTTGTTTGCAAGAGACAGAAAGACCAGAGTCCTAACGCTTCCACATGTGAGGAGCTACCAGACAAAGGCAAATGAATGCTGCACTGTGTCAGGGGCATACTTTTGTTTCTACAACCTCACTCATTCAGCAGATTAAAGCAGAACATCAGTGAGTTAAGGTTTGGTTAAACAAGGGAAAAAAGGGGGAAATTAGCCATGTGATATGTCTAAAACAAATTTAATATTCAACCGATGGAGAAAAAATGTCTTGTTTTATAGTTTTAGATTTATAGTATTAGATGAGAAGTCCCTGTCAGTGATTAACACATTGGAAAATACACTATTTTCCTTGCAGCTGCTTCACAATAAAAGCCCAGCTTGTTTTCCTGAAAGATCTACAGCATTAGGAGACGGAGCAAGAAACAGGAAGGCTGATACTAATGAAATTAAATTACCCTCTGTTATATGCATGTGTTATTTCATGTCATTCCTTCACAATCTATTTGAATCCACTGTGAGGATGGTTGACTGCATTCCTAAAGGTGACAAATACAAGACAGAGAAAATTACTGAAATGATCACAAACACTTAAACTGGGTCTGACATCATCATCTTTGAGCCAGTAACAGCACCTGATTCATCAGCTAACAGAAGAAAATATAGTGCTATGCGAAAGTCTTTAGATTTTGCTGTGGAAATCAGAAAATGGGTCCAGCGATGTACAGTTCAGCTTGAAAGACAGTATCTGGTAGGACCACCTTTATTCTTAAACATACCTTGAACCTCTCTCAGGCAAGTTTTCTCCTCATTTCTTTAAGTAGTCTTCAGGAATAGTTCTCCAGGGTTCTTGAAGGACATTCAAAGCTCTTCTTTGGATGTTGGCTGCCTTTTGTTCTGTTCTCTGTCAAGATGATCCCACACGGCTCTGGGGAGGCCAATCCATGACTGATTTTGTTCCATTGTGCGTTTTTCTATTCAGGGATGTTTTTACTGGATTGCAAGTGTGTTTAGTATTATTGTCATGCTGAAAAATGAAGCCGTTGCTAATCAGACACTTTCCAGATAGTACTGTCACTGTTGTACCTTTCTGCTAACCTTCTCAGTACATGTTGACAAAGACCTGTTGCTACTGACTTTCAGTCCAGTTCCTATGTAATTTGGCCAACCTCCGCCTCCCCCCCTGTTTCCCTTCCACTGAGATCATTTCTGATGATCAACTGAAGGGCAGTTCAGCTCTCAGGTCTTGTGCCAGGTCTGTGCTGGATTTCTTCCTGTTTCTTAAGGACATGACTTTCACATACTGTTCATCTGCTATAGATAGCTTTTAGACCTGCTACCTCTTCTTTTGTCCTCCACTTGTCACGCACATCACGCTGAGATATGCCAAGAATTTAGCTAATAGCTGAGCCCCTCTAGTGGGCAATGAAGGTATACCATGTGGGTCTGCATATTGAGAACTTAATAAACTTCTTAATACTTGGAGGATTCTTCTTGTTTTTTGGAATATTGTTTTGGATAAATAAAAAGGGATAAAAGGAATTCTCATCTAGGTTTTGTTATTTAGCTTAGATATACTAGGAAAGCTTTACAGGAGAAACTCATCTAATAAAACAAATCCATTGGGTTATCGCTACCAACACTCCTTTTTTGACCTCTTTTTAATTTTGAACTCATCATATCTCCTTATAGGAAAGAACTGCATTTGGAAAGTTAAGCCTGTAACGGAGCATTAAGTTTAACAAGTAAATGATCAGAAGATCAAACTGTATTACTGAAAATACAAAAGTAATAATTCATATTCTACATGTGTGATGATCAGAGTTGTGATTAAAGGTTTGGGTGGGCCAAATATGACCCAAAATTAGTTACTGAACCCATAAACTCAGCAGGTAAGTGTCCACAAAGGTCGAGTTCAGAAAGCTGTTTTCCAAAAGACTTCTATAGGATAGGAAGTCTTTTTCCAACCAGAGATATTGCCATCTGGTGCAGGTTTAAGGTGTCTCAAAGCAGATTTAAGGTGCTTTCACATCGGCTTCATTGCTCCAACTCAGAAGCTGTTTCCACATTTTATGCTGTCTGTGGATATAACCCACTAGAAACTGGACTTTTAAACTACTGTCCTTTTACCTAAAATACAAACTAATAAGTGAAGTGTTGATTTTTTTTTCCTCTATTCAGGTCCGAGCCGCAGATTCAAAAGGGTAGTGGAAACCATTCAAGCTCAGTTACTGAGTACTCATGATCAGCCTTCTGTGCAGGCACTGGTTGGTGAGTAGCACCAACACACCACCAACAGCACACGGAGTAGTAGCTTGTTAGTTTTCCTTCATCTCTCCCTAATTTTACCTCTTGCCGTTTAGATGAGAAGAACGATCAGCTTTCCCGCCAGCCCAGCACTCCTACACGTCAGAACTCCAGGAGATCTGAAAGCGGATCGGAGCGGGGAGAGGGGGAGCATGCGGCAGATGAGGGGAGCAGTAGCGGAAGCAGCAGCGGAGCCGTCTTACAAAGACGAGGGTCGGGGAAAGACAAGGCCAGACTCTCGCCGTCCAACGGGACACAGGCTCACCCTTGAAAAGAATGTTGTGGAAGAGAAGTGAGGGGCCTATGCCGGGCCCTTTTCTCTTCCTCTCTTTAGTCCTTTCCACATTCTTTCCTTTCCTATTTCCTTACTTCCTGCCTTGCTTCATACTTTTAGCCCTTAAGCAATGGGATGGAAAAAGGGAGAAGATTTTCCTTGAAGCTGATCTAGTGATTTAATGAAGATTTCCCCCTGAAATGGCTCGTTTTCTCAGAAATGTATATTTTTGGAGACTACTGGAGCTGATCTCTAATTAGCCCTAAAGGATAGCTTCACCCTGGTGGGACAAGCCTAAAAACAAATGATGTCCAAAAGCTCCACTTTACTATGAAAATACAAGAAATTTAGTTCACCTGTTCCTATGGATTGAAAAAAAAAAGCACATGAAGTTCCCACTGACCAGTGACGTGCAACACATTGTTCAAACTCAACAATCAAGTTCCCACCGGTCAGTGGGAGTGGCTCGTGAAAATGTTGGTCAGTGACGGAGTGCATCAATTCATTCTCATTCCTCATTTCCTGGCTATCTCATGAATCAGCAAGTCTTTTCAGCATCACCTGACATGACAGGAAACCATCTCTGCTCTCGTCTCAACAGTTTCTAATTGAAGGCTGCGTTAAGAAATTGAAAGTTGTTACTTTCATTTTTGGGAGAGTCCTGTTTTAGACTCAGTTGTGAAAGTGGATCTAATTCTTACATTATTAGCCAACTTAATGCTGTGCTGACAATGGATCTGATGCAGCTATGTAACATAACCCTACAGCAAAGTGAATATCTTAATCAAAAGACACAACTTGCTTGAGTGTATGATAAGTCCCACAGTCATTTCTGAATTACACTTATATAAAGCTATGATACCATATTGCCTTTAATGAAGGAGAAGAAAAAGTGGATATCCAGTTAGATTTAGCCCCATTTTAAGGACACTAGGACACACGACAGGCAGAATCTCACAAGTAAAAGTGGATGCTAGAGGAGAAAAAGGTGGATAGATAAATGCAGGATAGCGGGCATTATCCATTCGGTAGTAGAAAAGAAGAACAAGTTGATAAAAGCCTCCAAACCAATCTTGGAGAAATATTTTGTTAAAAGAGGTTTGTCTCATATAACATTCACATGCCATATACACATGGTTTTACTGTTCATCGTAGTTCTGTTCTACATACTAGCTCTGAAGTCTTAAACGTGAATTGTTATTAAATTACGCCCTAACCGGAACCCCTTTTTAACCCTACGTTGCAACCTTCTGGTTGTTTCTGGTTACTGGGTAAGTTATGATGTAGGTTTCCTGCCGAAGTCTAAAACAAGCTTTACCTTCTGTAAGTGGATCTCCAGCAAAGAAGTGACAAAATCTTTGTTCCCTGGCAAAGTGCACGCCAGTGTTTAGACAAAGCTAATATGAAGCTTTAGCGTTAAAAATAACCAGTCTCCTTTTCCACAAACAGCAGTTGCACTTGTAGGCCTTGCAAGTATGTAGACCTGTGAAATGCTGATTGTCTTATCTGAACTTCTCAGCATTTCTCTGTTTTTACTTTTTTATCCTTGCTCTAAAACTAGTCTGTATTAGTCAAACCAGCAACCAGCGTCAGAATACGGTCACATTGGAAACCCACAAATATTCACCTGATAGCTTGACTCAAGTTACAGTAACATATTTTCAGAACTTATTATGTCCTAAGAGCTTGTTTACTTTTCTCCATATCCTCTCCATTTTGGGTTTTTTTAGTCTCTTTATAAAGGCCAAGTTGAATCAAACAGCTCCAGCTACCTAAAAATGTTGTGAGTAGCATCATTAATCTTAAGACCTTAAGATACAGAGTGGACTTATTTAAAAAAACAAACAAAAAAAACCTTAAAGATTTCTTAATGATGACTTAGTGATGAGTGAGAATCTACACAGATGTAGCGTCATTAAAATTTTGGTGAAAATGCCAGCCTGATGTTTCAAAAACTTTGAAACATACTATCAGCAAATCTTTTTAACTTATCTTTACTTGTTCAAACACATTTGTGTTGCAAGCCACAAATTTAGTTCACCTATTTGCATAGACTTATATGTAATTATGTTGTGCAAAAATGTTCCATCTCATCACCTATGCAGTCATCACGCCATCACCAGTCTAATGGAACCAGTGTTAGCTTAATAAGTTAGCAAGTACAGCTGATAGAATCTGTTTTTTTTTTTATAATCGGACATGTTGTTACATCCTTCACTGTAGGAAAGTGAAGGCTTCTTCCGCCAATGGCTTGTGCTGTGCACATTAGTAATTGCAGAAAGGTATCAGGGCACCTAAATATGTGCAAATGCGACCATGCTAACTTGGACTAAGTAAAACCAGTGATTTGTTGTTATACTGTTTCCTACAGAAAAACGCCATCCAACTAAAACATTAAAGATATCTGGTTTGAAACCAGGAGGTGACAAATCCTGACAAGGGTCACACGAGGAAGGGTATTTGCCGTCAGATGTGGATTCATTCCCTGTGACAACCACTTGGAGCAGAAGCGTTTAGTTGTCTAGCTAGCTATAGCTAGTTAGCTAGAAACTAAATGTTTCAGAATTTTAGTTACTACAATTCTTTGAAACAAACAGGAAATCCAACAGTTAAGGAGAAAAACAAAGGTCCATTATTACTTTATTCAGCACGTGTGCAAGTCAAGACATTATTTTTTGGACTTTAAATTAACCAAAAACAAACTCAACAGAAAATATGTATGTGTGTGCGTGGGTTTGGGTGGGTGTGTTTTCATTCATTCATTCATTTTTTAAAGTTTAGTTCATGTCCCAAATATGTCCCAAAAATTTCAATCTGTTCATCTGGACGTAGCGTTTTTAGTGGGGGAAACGTTTCGTCACTCATCCAAGTGACTTCTTCAGTCTCAGCTGACTGCAGGTTTCCCCAATCTTATAAACAGTACATTTGCATAATGACTGAAACTAACACCACTTATGGGCAATGAGCTATGAGGTCATTTCTTTCTCAAGGACCATTGATCATTGGCCATGAGTAACATGAGACTGAAGAAGTCACTTGGATGAGTGATGAAACGTTTGTCCCACTGAAAACGCTACGTCCAGATGAACAGATTGAAATTTTTGGGATTTCCTTGGATGATTGAGCATGCATTAAGACATTACTGAAGCTCTGTGCTACAATCTGTAATGTAACCTGATTTATATCTCCCCCAAAATGTGACTACACATCACCATCTGACCATCCCGCTGGCATAAATGCTGGAAATGGCTACTTACAGAGCCTCTACAGAGAGTCAGCACAGAAACATAATTTTGGCTTGACATGTCTTTTACTGCAACCAGCCACCAGATGGCAGTCAAGTATTTTGGTTTAGAAAAATGAGTAGTATATCTACTGTTTTTTAATAGTTTTATCTATGAAGTTCCGAATACTGCAAGCTGCAAATAACTCTGCTGTCTTATCCATTTCACATGAACAGTGATGTTTTCAGACAGTAATGGCAGGATGGAAAACATTATCAACCCTTATTCAGATTTTAGTATTCATGTAATATTCCTGGATGGTTGTACACACTGCTAGCTTTATAGTTTAGCTACCTTTTCTGTGTTACCTATTTAGATTGAAACAGAATCACTGAAATTAGCAGATATGTAATTTCCTTTTTGTAGTTCTTTTTAATAAGTGGTTTCTAAAATTCCTGATATTTCTTTATTAAAAGTTACGCACAAGCCAGCACATGCCTGTCAGGACAAATATGATAATTTCACTTTGATAATTTTAGAATACAATGAGCTAGAGCTCCATATTTGCTAAACCTTTATATGCAGGATAGGGTGCTGATTCTACCAAGCAGTGGATATATGTGCATGTGAATATTGTACTGAGAAAAATTCAAACCTCTCCCTCAATAGAAAAGAAAATTAAGAAATGACTCGCAGGGAACTTACATGCTCATTTCCTGACCATGATAGTTCTACTTTGGAACACTAGAGCATCATTGCATGATTTACAGTTTTTAAAAAGTCATTTCTTTAATCTTTTAAAAATCCTACCTGTAACCCTTTAGTCATTTCAGACCCTCCCTAAAAGCCCACTTTCTTCCAATTGTCTTGTTTCTGGAAGCCTGCAGAGGGGCAGAACCCAGAGCTTGTAAACTGTACTGACTGAATTTTGTCGGCATACTTCGACTGTAGCAGATGAAGAAAAGAAATTCATCGTGGTTGATGTCAGCTTGTACTCAGAGCTGACTGAAGCCCTTTGGCTCACTGGGATTACTTTTACATATGTTCACTGCATTAATATGTTTAATATGAACATTCAGCATCGTAACCTTAGACATACAAATCATAATAGGTCCTCTTAAAGGTAAATGTGGAACTTAAAAAAAGTCTTTTTAAGCAGGACACCCAGGTGTTTGGTTTTTTTTTGCCCAACAGCTGGGCAACAGAAACCCATCCTCAGTTGCATTTCCTTTGATAACAATGCATAACTACCTTTCTGCCTCTCCAAACAAACAAGGGAAATTGGGAGAGGCAGGTGGAGGTTACAAATAACTGCGTTGTGTCTGTAGTCATAAAGACTCTGTACACAAACTGCCTGGGAAGGAAAATGAAGCCACATCTAAGGAATGAAATATGATTTTTTTGTTTTCTACTTTATTTCTTTTTTATATTCTGATCCAGCTTTTGTGTATGGGTATGTTTTTTTTATATTGTTTTAGAGTCTGACCCCAAGATAGAGGGTGGCACCAACCATGTGAATGTCAAGAAACTTTTTTGAAACTATTTAAGAGGGCAGAAATATTTTGTTTTGTCTATTTATTGAAAAATTTATTTATTTATTTATTAATGTATTATTGTATGTGTATTTATTTATTTGCATTGTTGGATTATTTTCATGAATGGATATAGGTGGTTATAAAGACAGGGAAATGTTAGTTATAAGATGTCTGGTACTGCAGACAAAGACTAAACAATTAGTCCACAGTTTCTTTCTTTAAAATTCAAACATTTTAATGCTGCAAAAACAGCCCTTTAAGCTTTATGTTGGGATTCTGCACTTTAGATTTATTTTGTCATCATTTTTGCCATTAGAGATGTCCATTTTATAATCCGAGACCAAGATTTCACACACATAAAATACCTTCAGTGCTGAGTCATTGCCTCTTTTAGGTGTTTGTTCAGTTCTTTTTTTTTTTTTTTTGTTAATTGAGACCTCAAATGAAAAGACAGCAGGATGATAATCTGCTGGAATGTTATGTAATTACTTGTTGTAACAAAGACGTCTGTGTTTCTGTGTGTCTCTATGTATAACACACACGCCAAGGCCTTTCAAATTAAAGGTCCTTTTCAGTCCAGTTAGGTATGTGTCTTTGTGGATAAAAGGAGCATTATCATCTTAATTATTGGATTGATTTGAGTCTGAAAATTCCAGTATATCCACTAAATTGGCTTAGTAATTTGGCACTAAATTCATGTATTCTAGGTGGTTTTCTGCACTTTGTGTTTAGAACTATCTGGTAAATGTTAGCATGCTATTAGGCCTATCTAAAAAAATGAACTTGGTGAGCATTAAACCTTCTGAACATTTGCATATTAACAATATATACACATAACAATTACAATCTTACTGTTTCAGAGCTAGCAATGACTATAGCTCAGTTAAGAGTTAGCTATCAGGTAAGAATTGGCATGTTTGGTTAGCATGGTGCATCTACAGACTGTGTGTAACTGTGTGGGTACACTGCACACAGTTACTTCTTAATTATTACTAACAGTCTAAGAAAATATCATTTAACTTTGAACAAAAGCCAAGCCATGTTATTTGTCTAATGATTGCGTTAAACTACTCCAGAATACCAGTATAGTGTCTCCAGTTAGCTGAGGTGATAGCTAGCTAGAGTACAGCATAGCCCCTGACGACGTTTTGATATCTTCCCTTTTTAGTGGATACAATCAAGAAAGTTTTTCAGTCATTTCATTGTTAGATTTATTGTCCTTTTTTAAAACTTATTTATTTTTACTTTTGCTCTCTTCAGAAATTTACTTTTTCCAATCCAATTCTCATAATGTACAACTGTGGGAAAACCCAGCAGTGAGATCCACACACCTGACAGGTCAGAGTGTGGGGAGTGTTAAAGTTCTATACTCAAATACACAAAAGATAGTGTTAGATCTTTTTTTAAAAACAAAAGTTCATCTTTCATCCACTTAGAAGGGAAAAAGAGCTAAAGGATCGAAATAAGAAGAGGAAAGGAACCTCCTAAATTTTGCTCCACTGAGCAAACACTGCATTTTAATCCATTCAAAGACACAACAGGGCGCTTGGCTTGATTGCGCAAAACTTCCTCATTGAAAGAAATCTCCCCCCTCACTTGTTTCCTCCTTTATCCTCCACCTATTCACTTAACATTTTCTACATTTTCCTCCTCCCATTCTTCCCCTTTTTATTCCTTGAATCCTGCTTCACCCATCCTATCCCTCACCACATGCACATATCTCACCTCCTTATATAACCACCCCTCTTGTATACATTTTATACCCAGTATACTTCGACAAAGATGCTGTATACATTTGTATACGCTGTGTGCCTGTCTCCATTGTATGCCATCCATATCTATGTAGCGTTCACTATGTTTTATTGACACTGTAGTCACCATACAATTCTTCCTCTCATCATTATTGCTCATTCTTCTTCTGCAGTTAAAGTTGTACGACTATAATCTCCCATCATGTCCCTCTCCGCCCTTGCTCCGCCACTCAAGCCCCACTCCCAACTCCCATCTTGTGACCCTCCAATCCATACAGAAGAAAAAGAATGTTTCACTCTGGAGAAATTTGTGATGTGAGAAATAAATGGAGGGCGGAGGTGGAGCGTAGGAGAGGGTGGGGTCAAGAAAACAGCTCACCTGATTAATGGCAAAGAGAAATGTCTGTAGTATAATTACAAAAGAGGAAAAGTGCACTATTATGACAATGATTATTATTGCCTGTGAAAAATACTGACCAATAAACAACAATGGATATATGTATGTGTGTGTGTGTGATGTGTTTCAAAGCATTCAACTCATTAAAATGCTGAGTAATTGTCTTTACTTGAAATGGTATCGAAATCAGTATCGTAGTTATTAGTTCTTGTCATTTCCTTCCTTTCCTCAGTTTGTAACTCGGTTTGTGCAACTCAACTGCACAAATCACATTTATTGCAAGATAAACGTGATTCAATACACTCTGCACTTGATGGTGTTCTATCATATTTGGTAACAAAGTATCAAAAATGATGTAAGGTCTTTTTCTCCCAACAGAGGTTACTGTATTTGGTAACTTGGTAAAAGGGGACATCCAAAAATGGCCTCCCCATACCTTTCCATGAGGTCATTGAACCACGTAACTCTACGTGGTTCAGTTGGCTGGGAGAACTCTCTCCCAGCCAATCTGCACACAGTGAAGTCATGATAGCTGACTAATCATCAGTGGCCTGGACCATTTCAAACTACAGCTGTGTGTACCTACCTACTCCCAAACCTACAGTCATAAAACTGAAAGTTAGGACTTTATATGTCTATTATAACAGTGGCAAGTTATTAAAACTCAAAAATTAAATGGTTCAAGGGTCGTTCTTTAACCCAAGGGAATGCTGTCAGAAGACAACACATTTATAGAAATTATGAAAAATAATAATGAAATGTGTGTGGGTTTGCTCTGTTCTATGACCTTATTCTGTTTCTGTTTACCTTCACAAATATTTGAAAGTGACCTTGATGTTGACTCAAAAACGTTATCTCTTTAGTTACATATCTGCCTAATCAGCTCTTTTATGGAATGATGGAGACTGCTGTTTTCCCATTCTGCCGTCAGAGATCGTGAGGGCATGGAGGAAGAAGATGACAATGTGAAGACCCCAACTTTATCCCACCAACCCACAATGTCAACACTCCAGGCCCAAGTGACATGGACCACTCTGCCAAGAGGAAGTCTGTGGATTATGGACTTGAGGTGCTTGAGGATAACAATGACAATGACAAGGATGATGACTAGCCAGCACCACAAGCCAAGAGACCCACCATGAAGAAGAAGAAGAAGGAGCCAACGGACAGCCAACTAAACTTGATCAGGAAAACCCAGCCCTGGCTGAGTACCAGCACTCACCATTCAAAGACATTAGCAGGTACCAGGCCAGCTTACTGCAACCTTTAAAGGACATCAAAACTACCTTCACCACTGTTGAAGATGAGATGATGAACTTTGTGATGATCCTGATATACATAGGGATTGCTGAGCTGTCCTCCATTCATCACTACTGGGCAATGGAGAGCAGGAGCGCTCAGCTCAGGAACGCCATGTCAAGTCTTTGTCTAAGGCGTTTCGGGTTGATAAAGGAGGGCAACCACAATATTCAGAACACTGGACACTGATCGATTCTTCAAGATTCCTCAGCTTACTGATTACTGCCTTCAGGAGTGAGCCACAGATCTCCAAGCAGCCAGTGGATGAGGTCAAGGTTGTATAGAAATGCAACAAAGACAAATGAGGATTCAAATTGTTTGCCAGAGCCTTTGAGGACTGCCTCATTCATGACGTGGTTCTAAACAAGGGGACTAGAGCCCCTGACACACATTTTCCCCCTGACACCTGAACAAAAAGCCACGGGTACCAGCAGCCATCTTGTCTCCAGCCTGGCCAGCACTATATCCTCAACCACCACTGTCTGCAGGCTACCAGCTCTGCAGTGACACCAAGAGGAAGAAACAGGTAACTTGCCCTGTTGTCGTCAAATGTTAAAGAAAAAAGCAGCATGCTGATGCTCTACTGTAACCCCAAGATGTCCAACAGGTGGCATATACAGATGTTTGCATGCACAATTGATGTCAGCCTCACAAATGACAGGCTCATCTACAGGTGACAATGTAAAGCTGTTGTCGTGGATGTCATGTCACTAAAAAACTTCAGGAATCTTAGATTCTAGCAACCAGAATCCACTTGTCTTTCTCCTGAAGGAGCTCAGCATTTTCAGGTAACTCCAACTCCTCTGTCCATCACAACTGTCCACAACTCAACCACCCAGTTTGATCTATTCCTGTTCTATACTCCTGTCTACACCATCAGCCAGACCTGCAGTTACTGCAACAGGTAGGGGAACATGTTGAGGTCAAACTTGGTCTGTACGGTCTGCAAGGTTCACTTGTGTCTCAATACTGAACTCAGCTGCTTCATCAAGTAACATGAAGCAGCTGTTTATGTGACCAGACTGGACTGAATGTTGATCCATGTGTTTCCTTTTGTCAAAATGGATAAGGCAGACATGTGACTGTAGGTAAATAGCTGGCTCAACTTGAATTTATATGTTCATTCATGATGTATAACCAAGGATTGTAAGAGGACAATATAACTTGTTGATTTACAGTTCCTTCAAGTTCCTTTGAGTTTATATTTTTTTCTTAATTTTTTTGGGACATTTACAGTTTTTAGAATTTCTTACAGACCAGTTAAGTGACTGGAATTAGCATGGCTCAAGTTTAGCAGTGATTGATTCAGTGGCCTGTGTTAGCACAGCTATCAATCACAATCACCCCATAGTTGTTATTAAGCAGGAAATTAGATATAAAAACTTATCCAAAACACTTTTTACACCAGACTGTTTATGGCTGAAGTTGGGCATTTTAACATGTGAGTCTATGGAGACTGTTAACTGTTCTTTTACATATGCAATACATTTTCTAGGAGATTATAATGACGTGATGGCACTTACTAGACTCAATGGCAGTGGCCAAACTCTCAGCACCTGCCCTGAGCATGTGGTCACGACACCAATGGTACCAACCTTTCCCAGGAGCCTTTGGGTAGCACCTGAGGAGATATTCTAAGGATCCTCTGCCAGAGCACAGAGGACAGGAGGACGTATAGGATTGCTGGGCTTGGAAGGAGATCATAGACAGCTTGCACAAGGAACCCAACCCAACTGGAGCCTGCCCAAATGATGTTATACCAGCTAATTCTGCGCAGCAGTAAACTCTCCCACCTTGTGCTCCGGTTTCTGAGCCCCACTTTCCTGCACACCCACTCTTCCTTCATGCCTGCTCAGACTTCTTCCTGGATAAGATAGGTTAACCATGGCCATGGGCCTTGTGAACCTGTATCTTTGAGAAGTAGGCATCAATCGCTCTGCCAAGTAGTATCCTTTCCACCAGCCCTCTCTGCCTTAGGGGCATTTCCCCAACCCTCACTGCATTTTCTTTCCCATCTGTTTGTCTCTCTGCAGCTGTTTAGATGTTTAGCCATACTGATTGGAATAAATGCAGCCTGGTTCTTGGCCCTGTCGCTATCTCTTCTGCTACGTCATCCTGCCCCACAGGTCAGCCAAGACTGAATTTTTCTGTCACCAATTAACCTAACGAGGATGTCTTTGGACCGTGTCACTTAAAATGTTATTTAATCAATAACAGACACACATACACACACATACATACACACACACACACACAAACACGCACATATAATTTTTAGCTATTTTCTGTTTTTGTGAACAAAAAATTGGATGTAAATGGAAACAACCAAATCCTTTGAAAAAACAAAACATAAAATAAAATAAAATAAAGCCAAACTAAGACTGTCTCACTTTTTTTGCTGTTGTTTTCTAGATGCTGTTTATCAGGGTCCTGTTCATGTAACTCAGAAACTATAATTAATGAGAGCGTATTATAATCACAAGTGGGCGGGTTTTCCTACTCCGACAGAATATATGTTTTGGGAGAAGTTTATCGCAAAGACGTCTCACTCTGACATAAATACTTTAGGCCTTAGATGTTTTGTACAACCAACCC
>VUQG01025437.1:6885-17556 GCA_015106755.1 Etia nguti | reverse complement strand
TACCTAATCATACAAGCCAAGGTGTGAAAACCGGTGTGGGTCACAATCAGCCAAGGTTTCGGGTGGACCCATTGTGAAACCTAACCCAACCCTATCATGTGATTTCCTGAGGTCAAATGGCCCAGGATGTGAGTGGGCGTTAAGGCATCTGGGAAGGGATCTCAAAACTGGAATATAGATGGCAGACAGTTGGTGTCGTGAGCCACCGCCTGTGTTCAAAGATGGTCGTTCACAGTGGACACAGATGGCTTCTTTCACTCCTCTTTCAAACCATCTGTTTTCTCTGTCCGAAATGTGAACATTGGCATCCTCAAAAGAGCGACCTTTGTCCTTTAGATGCAGATGGACAGCCGAGTCTTGTCCCGTGGAGGTGGCTCTTCTATGCTGTGCCATGCGTTTATGAAGTGGGTGTTTGGTCTCTCCAATGTAGAGGTCTGAGCATTCCTCGCTGCACTGTACAGCATACACTACATTGTTAAGTTTGTGTTTAGGAGTTTTCTCTTTAGGATGAACCAGTTTTTGTCTGAGTGTGTGGCTGGGTCTGAAGTACACTGGGATGCTGTGCTTGGAGAAGACTTTGAGTTTCTCTGATAAACATGCTACATAGGGGATGACAATATTGTTGCATTTGTCTTTCTGATCCTCCCTAGTTGGTGTCTGATCTTCTTTTCTGTGCATCTTTGCTGACTTGATGAAACCCCAATTAGGATAACCACGTTTTAAGAGCTTCCTTAACATGTGTGTGTTCCCTCTTTTTCACTTGAGGCTTAGAGGGAACATTAGGATCAATAGGGGGTCCATGACCCTCTTGTGGACAGTCCCATTGGGCTTAAAATCTGGGGCTCTCCACCAATTGTGCTTAGAACTGAAGAAGCTTCTCAGATGAGAGGTGAAACGTCTTCAACGAAAATTAAAGCAGTCGAGACGCTTTTCTTTCCAAGCTCCTTAGATCCAAATTGTAGATGAAAACATATCCTGAAGGTTCATTCTTGACTTGGAGAAAGTTGTTTTCCTTTGAAAACTTTATCAGCAATAAGTACATCTCTAAGTCATTTTTTTTTTCTTTTAAAATTATCCATTCATCTGTTTAGATTTCTTGAAACATGCAGGGTAGTGGACCCAGGGGGACTCAGTTCTTGTCTTTTGACAAGTCATTTGAATTTTCCTCCCTGTGAATGCCTCAAAACTGTTTTGATAGCAGCAATTGCAACAGACAGATGGCTTTGAACTGGGATCATAATCAAATTTTCCATGTTGAAAAATTACTTTATGCTCAAAGCACTGCACTGAAAAGGATCAAATTCCTGGTTCCATTTGGTTAACTTTCTGTTTTTATAACAATAATGTTGGATAAAAGGATTGCTTACTGCACACCTTGGTTACAAACCAATGGTCTGTATTCCATTATGGAGGATGCAGCCATGGTTTAAAAAGTATGACACTCATTTCTTTTTCATGATAAAACAAAATGTGATGCAGTACACTCTGTCAGGAAGTGCCACACATGGGTTTATTTCTTCACTGTGTATTAACATAAAAGACTCAAAATAAATATTAAAAGTTAATAAACATAAAAAATAACATTGTGACAAAAAAGGGTATTTCCTATTTCCCCCCATGCATTTAACTTTAATGATATCATAATGCACAATTGTTCCTTAGAGGACAAGAAGATGGAAAAACAGAAGAAAACAAGTTCCATGAAACGCAAAGCCATGTCCCTTACTGAATAAGCAAACTTAGACCAACAAATAAAACAAAAATCACAGCCAACGTTCAAACTTACACACTAAATTCTAAATCCTAATAATGTACAGTTTCCTACTTGGTGCATTGTTTTGACTTGTTACCATTCATTCAGTTTTGTGTAAAACACTGGCACAATTACATTTCTCAGTTAATCTTTAAATCAACTGACAGAAACCTTTGTCAGGTTTTTTTTTTTCTTTAAATAAAAAAAAATGCTCTCAATGAATGGATTCCAAAACAGCAAACTTCACATCCAGGACTCTGAAGCCCTCTGTGACAAATTAAGTACACTTTGCTGCTATCACAGGAGGTAAGAGGGTAATTAGCATCTAGGTCTTGCAGATCATTGGCAAGTGTGACTACCTCCAGAAAAGAATGTGAAACAATGTCAGAGTCTTCCCCAGGAGTTGATGTCCTAGTAAACTCCCAGAAAATTCAGACTGTGCAGTGCTCAAAGAAAAAAACAAAACAAAACACAAAGCCATATACCAGACTACAGGCTTCCATTAAATGTTTAAGTTCATGAGTTGGCGGGGAAAACCGTCGTCTCTAAAAAGATCAGCACAGCTTAAGCTTGCAAAGTTTCATAAACAAAGAAGCACATTGGACTAATGAAACAGCATGTTTTTTAATGTAAGTTCAAATAATTGTTGATAAGACAACAATATATTAATATTACATACAATTCAGTTATAAGACTAAAAAGGAAAGCTAGAGAAGATATTGATTTTTAGAATGATTCTTTTTTTTTGGTAGAACATTTATTTAAAAAATATTTATTTTTGATCACTGTAAAACATTCAGTAACAGTGATTTAGTTCAAATTTATCCTTAGGCTTTATTGAATGTTCAATACAAATTTCAACCAAATCCACTGTAAAATACACAATTAGTGAGGCTCAGAAAAAAATTTTTAATGAAATTTTGCTCTGGAGGCCCCAACTTAAAAAAATGTATGACTAAAAAAAGTATTTGGTTTAGACCTTTGGGATTTTGCAAGGTCCAGTGAACTTAATAGAACTTTTTTTTTTCCCTTTTTCTTTTTTTTACATGACATTCAAGAAAATCCTTGACATGAACTGGAGTGAGGTGAATTGGTATTGAATAGCCCATATGTTATAAAGAGGAAAAATGCAATAAAACTGACAAGACAAGCAAGTTGGAACTCCAGCCCAGCGAGTCTGTTTGATAAATATATCTCATATGTTTGGGCCAGAATGCATAACAGGTGCAAAACTAAATGCAATCCTGTTTGTGTAGGCAAACAGTGAGTTTGTCAACAGAGGGGTAATTTAAGACCGTGTAAAACTAATTTTATCAAGTGATATATACATACATATAAACACACACATACATATATACATATACACACACACATATAAATATATGTAAATATATAATGACAAAATTACACTTGACAAATTTCTGCGGGAGAAAATTCTGCCTGTCACATTAAAAAGACATACCCATGATCGGCAACAGTTAACTTCTCCCTTTCCTCAGAAGTGACTTCAGACGTTTTATACTTCCTATCTGCCCTATAAGCAGGTTAGTAACCTCGAGCATTACAGCATCATTATGACCGAACTGCACTCTCATCTCATCAGAATGCAAAAATCTCATTTACGTGGCGCATCTCTGGGAGAAGACATCAACATTGCAATATTGTATTGCAGGACTAAATGGATTTCCAAGTGCCTTCACACATATTACCACATCTTTATGTTTTTTACTTAGGACTATTACTGCAGTGGATAGGGCTGTGTAACACTGAGTTATCTATAGATACTTCATCAGTTTACCTGGTAATGAAGTTGCCAGTGGTTGAGTAATTTATTGGCATGTTTTTCACTATACTAATGACGTTTTGCCTCATTAAGCCACATAGTGTAGGCAGATATTTTGTCTTAGAGGTTAGGTGTACAAGTTTGACTCTGACTGCAGGTAATAATTTGCTCCTCTTTTTTGTACATCTGACATATCAGCTTTTGTTAAATATAGTTGTGGAGTTCATAATTTGTTTTATAATTCATGCTTATTTTATGTGCACACCAGCCATAACTTATCACAACAATATGCAAGCTCATTCTGCCTTGTATCATTATCACTGCTGCAGCATTCATATATCAGAATTATATAGAACTTCAAACACAAAAAGTAGGGGAGTTGATAGTGTAAAAATTCATTACCCTGACAGTCTTTTCCTTCATCTGTAAACAATACCTTTAACCAAGTTGTCTACAAGGAGTGCTTGTCATTAAATCAAGAAGCAGCTCTACAGAGGTCATTACTTTTAATGGTTACAATGATAAACGGTGGTGTTAGGACAGGTTGTTGAGGTCAGGGAAGGCTCCCAGTCTGAAAGTACCTTTTAAGTCTTCACAAGAAACCTTCCCCAGCAAATTTTCAGTTGTTTTTTTGCCATGAAAAGTTAAGTTGCTGTCATCATATGCACTAATAGCCAAGGTACGCTTTCTGCAGAAACACATCTTGGCAAGCTTGCATGAAATAAAGGTTATTGCTGGGGAAACAAAGTGCAGCAGTGGCTTTAGGCTCTGCATTGATTTCATGCTTGCTGGTCAAATTAATGTAATACTTTAAAAACCAACCTCGAGTGTGCAAGCATCTGCAATTAGTCTGAAAAATTACACTCTGTTTTGTTGCTTTGGAGATCTTGAATTGTATAACAGATCACATGACTTTTAAATGTGCACATTCCCACATCATTTCTCATTCCCCACAGCCATTGTAGCTATTGCTTTTCTAAACTTTTATCGCCAATATCTGTGCTGTTCCTAGGTTACAGTTTATACTTTAATCTACAAAAACCCCACTCTGTTAAAAAAAAGACATTCAATATAAAGGCTCACAACACAATGGCTGTAAGTCATCCAGGAGGCATGTGTTTTGTGCAAGTTCACTTACAACTCATCAGTGTTTTTATTTAAAACTGTACTTCAGCAACCAAGAATCACTCAAAGGAATCACTCAAAACAGACGTAGCATTATGCCACGTCTAGACTTACTCAAGGAAAGTTGATTGCTCATTTCTACCATGTTCTATATTAAATTATTTCTCTATATTATTATTTTCACTATATTGGAGGGCTGTTAGACCCAGTGGCTCCTGCTGCTGCATGATTCAGTATTTGATGTTGCACTTGATTCATGTAGTACTACTCATCTGCTCTAATGCTAAGTGTGTGTAAGCACAGTTATGTGCAAAAGATTTTACAGAACAGTATAGAGTCTCATGATTCAATAGGATGTAGAACCACTTTCAGAATCAATAATTTCTTATTCAGCCATTCTCTTGTAGATTTCTTGCTCTGCTGGGGAATATAATTTTGTTACACAACTGAGTTTAGCCCAAGCTGTCAGGCAGATGGCCTCATATTTGACTCTAAAATACTTTGGTATACCGAGAAGTTCATGGTGGACTCAATGACTGCAAGATGTCTAGGTCCTGTGGCTGCAAAATAAGCCCAAATAATCACCCCTCCACCACCTTAACAGTTTTTATGAGATGTTTGTATTGATATGCATTTGCCAAATGTAGTGTTGTGCTTTGGTCTTGTTTGTCTAAAGAACATTGTTCTAGAGATACACTCATTTATTCAAGTGTAGATTTGCAATCTTGAGTTTTGCAAGCCATACTCTTTTTAGCAGAGGGCTTCTGCTGACAACCCTTTCCAATAAGCCATGCTTGTTTAGTCTTTTTCTAATTGTATTGTCATAAACTCTAAAATGCTAACTAAGTGCTGCAGAGTCTTAGATTATTTGCAGTCTGTCTGCAAATCTTGACCTTGGGGTAAATTTTCTAGGACGTCAACTCCTGGGAAGATTGTGGCATTGTGTTAAAACCCAACTGAATTTTTTTAGAAGAGGACCAGACCAGCAAACTGACAAAGCTTCTGCTTTTAGAGGTGGTCACTCTTGCTTGGTTAATCAAGTGCAATAACAAAGTCCACAGAGACAGTTCAGGAGGCCGACAGCACAGGAGCCCAGGGTGAAACAGTTCCGGGGGCCAGCCACTTGGAAAGCGGTGACGACTCAACAGTTCAGGGGGCTGGGCACGTGGAAAATGACAGTGGCGAGGAAACAGTTCAGGAAGTCAGCCACATGGGAAGCGGTGGCGTCTCAACAGCTCCGGGGGCCGGCCGTGAGGATGGCGGCGGCGGCGCAGGCGAATCAGGTCCAGAGGCCGACCATGTAGGAAAGCAGCAGTGGCGTGCAAACAATTCAGGAGGCCGACTGCATGCAAAACGGCGGCAGTTCATGGGAAGCAGGTCCAAATGCCGATCACGTGGAAAATGAGGCCATCCATGACAGCGAAGATGCCCAGTCGATGGCCTGGAAAGCGGCCGACAATGGTGTGGTGCTGTATGTGGACGAGTAGGCAGTGCTGGACGAGGACGTGGATGAGTAAGCCGTGCTGGACGAGACACCGCCATGTGTAAGGCAGGACCATAAAAGACCATTTAAAAAAAAAAAAAAAATCTTTGTACTCATGACCTTTAAAAGGGCAGCTTAAGCCTGGTGGGCTGATGGGCTTGCAGTATACTGTTAGTAACCCTTTGTATTATTTCATTTTTTGATATTGTGAGATCAGTCTTTGCATTTCTTTTTAGTTAAACAGGTTTTACATTTGCCCCAAACAATGTCAAATTTATTTATTTATTACCAATAGTTCAGTTGCTCAGCTGCTTAAAAAAAAAAAATGTTTGGTGGATACCAGCATGTACAAAAAGGCTATTTTAAGTTAAAAGCTAATAGAGATGAGATGATAGCTGGTCATATGAGCTGCCTTGAGTCCTGTCTGTGACATGAATAGTTGTAGCCAGACATACTACTGTCTTGACCTAAAATAGTTAGCTGTTTTTGGTTTTTTTTGTAGCTTATCTAGAGATTTGATCTAAGAGAAGGAAAAAAATGAAGAAGAAAAAAATCTACGCATTGATCTGATCTCTTGCAATGTATTTGTTGATGAGATTTTATCTCCAGGTATGAGATATAAAGCTGTGGAAGTCAAGTGGACAGTGTGATTTGAATGTTGTAGAGGAAATTGAGGGGTATTTTTTAAAATAGCTTTTTGAGTTAAAAATATAAAAGACTAAACAAAAGCATCGAGGTGAGATTGCTCAGTTAGTTTCTCTTTGGTTTTTTATACTGTGTTTATTTACTTTAAGTCATTTTGCATATAATAATATTCCTACAGAGGCAGTTTGTTATGAGATCAACAAATGTGACATTTAGTCATCAATTCCTGAAGGGAGGTAATGACCTCCTGACACTTTGTTTACAGTATAAATAAAAGTAACAAGATTACAGAAAAAGATGCAGATGCCTTTTTTGCAAATTGCATTGCGAGTGTCATTCACATTAATTGTCATTATCAAACGAGTGTAAATAATTTAGAAACAAACAGACTGCAAAGCGAAAGAAAAAAAAGTGTCTTTCATGTTTTCTATATGATGTGCACTGTTTGGTGAACATAGTTGCTGTTTCCTGATATGTTCAGGATTAAATACTACAAACTTGGACAATATAAATAAATGAACGCTACAAAAGGGTCAGAATCTGGAGACGAATGACGATGGTGTAAAAGGTTTACAGTGTTATGTTTAATAATGATTTAATTCACTCAGTCAGTTGTCGAGTACAGATAATAAAAATCCACTCTCTTCATTTACACACATACAAAAATCTGTTTTAACACACTCTTCATTAAGTACACCTCGGTAGTACCAACACGGAGGAAAATGAGCTGGAGGTAATGGGGGACACCAGGTCATCTGGTTGGAAGGTGAGCCCAGACCAGAGGATGCTTCTGACCTTGAAGCCTGTCTTGGACTTCAATGATGGAAGGCCCTCAGGCAATACAGGGAGAGCAAAGGAGAGCCGAGCCTCTAAAGGTTCACGTACAGAAATCTAGAACTTCAAATTCTTCTAGATAAATCTTTTTGAACAAAAACTCTGTCATCCTGGCTGAAGCTGAACACAAACACAAAAAACAAATTTGTGGTGAATCTATAAGACAAGACAAAATTAAAGTACTGTGAAACTGCCCAGTCCTACGTCTCACCAACTATGAAACTTCAGGGAAATAAGAACTCTTACTCCATTAAGAGTTGAGTTATGGTGTCCCACATAAACGTCTTGAAGCTTCAATATTAAAATCAGACTAAACTCATTTTTACAGTCTCCATCAGGTCATAAAATAAACGTGATTACTTGACTACCAACATTTTCTGATTAAAATTTTTAACTGTCAACCTTTTAACTGTCAACCCAAAAAAAGTAAGCCAATAACAGCTAAAATATGATTTTCATAAAAATGTAAAACATTTGGCACTATTGCTCTATGCAGAGTGAGCTAATTTATTAGACTGAACATTAGGTTCTGCATTCATTTAATTGCCTCATAGATGATCCACAATATTCAGTGGAAGCAACCTCCAATGCCTAGCATTAAAATGTTATTGTCCCTGAATTATCAAGCAGAGTAGGTGACCCTTATTGAGAAGGCCTGAGATTTCAGAATTTGCATTAACAAGCCTATTTGTCAAGTTATTTACAGGCGCTTGCTCAAATTATCTCTGGGATATTGATATCTGTTGGTACTGAAAGCCATCTACTTTGTCCAATATAGAGGGTAGAGGTGGCAATATTACACCAGCCTTTTCACTGGGATACTCAATTAGATGGTGATAGCTTCTTTTTGAATAATTTAATCCAAATTAAACCTTAACCAGAGTATGGTCAATAACCACACTGCTTCGTGCATGCAAAATGTAACAGAAAAAGAGCAGTAAAGACATTTTAACAGGAACAATGGCTGTCAATGAATGCGTTTTCTGCTGATGGGATTTAAGCTGTGACTTTTTAATTATAGCACAGTATCTTTAAACCACAAGGGCACCTCTTCCCTCCTCCACCAGAGAAATCAAACACAGAGAGATTTTTCTTCTAGTGGACAGGGATCTTTCACATCATATTTTATGTTTTTGTCCTTGTCCTTTACTTTGTCTCCTTACTTTCTGCTGCATCTCACTCTGCTTATTGAGAGGTTTCAATACTTCCATCTTTAGATATCCCGTGTCCTCTGGAGCTCTGCAGGCAGAGGGTTGCACTAACACTGCCAGGATTAGGGGTTTTATTACCTGTGTGGCTCAATAGATAGAGCATTGGCCTGACACTGTCAAGGTTAGGGGCCCATAGCACAATGTAACAACCTATCATGCTTTATAGATGTCAGGATTAAAGTTGTAGCACAGAAAAAGCAGGATCTTTAGAATCACGTGCTTTGAAATGTATAGTCAGTATAGTGCAGGTAAGCACATAGTTGAAGATTTGCCATGACAACAGGTTAACCAGTATGTAAAGGCAACTCGGCACAAGAAAAATAAAACAAAAAAACAAACCGTGTTCATCTACATGTAAACCAGAGACGCTCTGACAAATCTGACAAACTTGTCAGGCTGCTCCCGGTTAAAGAAACATTTTGGCATCCCCTCAAAAAGGTTTAATCTTTTTCAATAAAACACTTTATTTTTACAGTTGGTCAGAAAAACGAATTTCCTGAACATTTGTTATGTGTATGTTATGGTTTCAGCAGAATGAGTTTAGTTTAGTTTTGTTTTTCTTACCCTATTAATCAGTTCTCAGGTGGAGTTGCTGAGGTGACTCTGTGTGGTCTCCACCCAGGGATGGTGTTTCCTGGTGTGAGTCTCTCCTCTCACACCTGTTTGCAAACGTGGCGCCATAGTTCTCTGCCAGACTGTCCCCGTCATCATGGTGACAATCAGGCTACCTTTTTTTTTTTGTATCCGTTTTGAAAGTATTCGCTTGGTAACTTGCAATCTCTGTGCCCCTTGCAGCTATTTACCCTTGAAGCCATGCTTGGAGCTCGTCTGTTTGGAAGATTACTTACCAGCACTCTGTGGACCGCTCCTGTAAATCAGCTACCCTCCGCACCACTGTTGCAGCAACAGCTCCAGCTTGCCTATCCACCTGCCAACTGTCTGGAACCTTCCTGCCGACTCTGTACTCCCTTCACACTCTGCCTGCCTGCCATAACAAGTAAGACAAAAGATTCATCTATAACTCACTGCTACACTACCTACCTGTTGGAAGCTTGGCTAACTTCCACTCTCTTCTCTGGCAGAGCTTCCGTGATTCCCTTTGCATTGAGGCCCTTCTTTATTCCCAGTCCCCTATTTTCCAACTATTCCACATTCTTCAATAAAACTTATTTAACTGAGAACGTAGCTACAAGTCAGCTCTTTGGTTCTGGCCTGAACATTTGCATGTGCTCTACCCAACTCTGCTGAGGTCATGTGGTTATTGTCCTTGGGGCATAAATCCACTTATGTTCCAAGCAGGGAAGTTGGAGTCTCCACTAGTGGACAAACTATGCAACGTCAACACTCGTAACATAGTTGAAGGGTATTTCTCCCTTCTCTTCTTCACTTTTTAAATTCATTTATCAGTCATTAAAAATGCTGAGAGATTGATAAAGAACCCTTACTCTTAAGTGTTATTTTCATATGCACATTTGCAATTAACAGTTTTCTGACAACTTTGTCATCTTTCTCTTTGAACCTATGCAAAGGTCTAATTTAATCATGTCTGAGACACAAATGAGATATTACAGCATCAAAAGAAGGTCAGAGACATATTAAGAGCTCCAAAATATGTTATCATTTACTGCCTGGTCAGAATGTACTTCCTTCTTTTCACAGTGACAAAACAATAGAAAAATGGATTTCCTTGAGGATTTAATTCTGTTCTTTTACCCTCTGCTGTAGCAGGAAAAATGTGTGATATTCTAGTTTCACAGTTTAACTTAATTTAACTTAAGTATATTATTAATGCCAATTTACAATTGGGGGGGGGGGGGGGGGGGGGGGGGAGAAATGC
>VUQG01025435.1:0-10564 GCA_015106755.1 Etia nguti | reverse complement strand
CCCGAATCCAAACTGGAAGCTGGTTCCACAGAAGAGGGGCCTGAAAACTGAAGGCTCTCCCTCCCATTCTACTTTTAAATACTCTAGGAACAACAAGTAAGCCTGCAGTGCGAGAGCGAAGTGCTCTAATAGGGTGATATGGTACTATAAGGTCATTAAGATAAGATGGGGCCTGATTATTTAAGACCTTGTACGTGAGGAGCAGAATTTTGAATTCAATTCTGGATTTAACAGGAAGCCAATGAAGGGAAGCCAACACAGGAGAAATATGCTCTCTCTTTCTAGTCCCTGTCAGTACTCTTGCTGCAGCATTTTGGATTAACTGAAGGCTTTTCAGGGAGTTTTTAGGACATCCTGATAATAATGAATTACAGTAGTACACTATGTTACTCTGTTTGTGTCGGGGAACACGATCCTTGGGGTGGATCAGTTTTTAGCTCAGTGTGTTTTGGGATTTAAAAGCCACACAGACGCGGTGTTTAGACAAAATGCATCTAAACAGTTCTGGTACTCCTGACATATACGAAACACTATGGGTTTTTGCTTAGGCAGCAGTTGTTCTTCTTCTCTCCTGGATTGCCTGGAGCTTTCTTTAGGTGCCTTCCCAGGTTTAACAAAAGTCCAGCTGGGATAACCACATTTACTCAGGGCCTTCTTGATGTGATGTTCTTCTGCTTCCCTGGCTGCTGTATCTGTGGGCATCTGTGTGTGTTGTAGTGTCGTGTTGTAGTATATATATATATATATATATATATATATATATATATGTATATATATATTATCTGGACTTAGGGATATGTTTACTCGACATGTATAAATTACCTAAAGAGCATCTAGTGTGTGTTGTAGTGTCCTGATGACACCCAGTTTGTGCTCCAGTGGATGATGGTGTCCATATGCGTTGGTTTATGGCACACATCAGCTTTTAAATGTCCCCCATTACTGATGGAAATCTCACAGTCTGAGAAGGCTAACCTGCCATTTTTCATATCCTCCTTCATTTCATGTGTCGGTCCACCGAGTTAATGTGATCAGTGAATTGTGGTATGTTCTGAGATTTGATTTTCACCCAGGTGTCATCCACATATTTGAACCAATGTCTTGGTGGTGTTCCAGAGTAGGATAGCAAGCAGTTAAATAACAGTTTTTTCACTGCTATTAATCATATTCACATTTTCTGTGAATTAACAAAAAACTTTCTGTTTTATAATTACTGAACAGTGTAGACAATGAGCTACCAGAACTTTTCTGTAATTCTACACATTTATTTCTTACAGTTTATGAGCAAAGAGCCATGGTTACAGATTTCCTTCATTCACTAGAGCAGCATGTCTTTGCTATGGAGAAAAAAACTGAGATGTACTCTTAAAATTGCACTTGTTTTTCTAATACTAACATATCTTAGGAATTAAATGTGCATTTAAACCAATAGAAAGGGGAGTTTCACTGGTCCGCCCCACTTAAGATCAAAGTGGACTGTATGTGCCCCATGATGTACAGTAAGTTTGACATCACTGCACTAGGGCATAGCATAGAGTTGGTTAAATATCTTAACTGTAAAATATTGTTAAGTTCACACGTTTGGTAGGACCTCTAACAACTTATTGTTGTCACTAGATGCTCTTTATATATGTATGTATATATATATGTATGTATATATATACATATATATATCAGCAGAAACCTCAATTCTGGTATATCAAAATAATTGGCCTATTCAACCTTTATATGTCAACAAGGGATATAAATCAAAATCTGAGGATATTAAGGCAAAACCTTGCCTATTGCTCATTTTCTCTTTTTCAAGTCAGTTTGTAAAATTGCTAAAAACCAGAGTGTTAAACTCTCATTAAAAGCACTGATTATAGCAGCCTTAATGTTACTGAGAAAAAACAGTGATCTGAAGTTTTACAGACTTTCCAAAAAATAAGTTGTGAAAAGAACTAAAGTTCTTTTCACAATATTCTTAAATAAAAACTTCATTTTAAATAATTAAAACTGAAAAACTAAACAACTAAAAATATGTATTCATTTGCAACTTCTCTATAACAGTTTGGCTTATCAGCAAAATGGTGCATTAACGTGACGTGGAGTCATTCTATTCATGCGGTTCCTTACAACATAAGTCTGATGAATAGAGACCTATGAAATTACATTTCAGTAGTATGTAGTGAAGTGGAAACCTTCAAGGGAAAAATTACCTTGAGACAGCCATTTTTAAGGTGGACGCTTTCTTGAGTCACCGAAACAAGTAAATTTCCTTCCTTCCTTCCTTCTTCTGGAATCACAGCGGAAAGGACACCATGGCAATAAAATCCACTCGAATTGTGAGTCATGGAGAACGCAAAGAAAGAAAAGCAATTGAGATTCTGCAAGGGAGAGCTGAGCACTATTTACCTATGCTGCCCAGAGTGAGCCTTTGGGCACATTTTACAGATGGCAGCAAAAATAAATGATGCCTTATGCTGATCAAAAGGAAATGTTTTAAAAATCTGCTTGATATGCTCATTGCTATTCAGGCATCATTTCTGTTGTGCAAAATATTGTGCAACTGTAAAGTTTTGTCTTTGACATTTTCATGAAATTATGAATTAAATTATATATATATGTATATATAGGTTTTTTACTTGTAGTATTTTTTCTTTCTATTTCAAAAACCAATGTAGTTTATTTGTGCATTTTAGTGGACAGTTTGAATGATCTGGCGAGGACAAGAAACTCCCACTTAACATTATACTTTCAAAGCAGTATTAGCCCCAAGGTGCAGATTTATTTATAGTTCATACATGTAAATGGCTGTATTTGTGTCAAGAGGCCAAAACAGAGTTGAGATGTACCACCACATCCCAGATGATCTCTTATTTCACATGATCGTCCAGTTCATGAAGTTAACAGTGTAGAGAAGCAGCAATTTTTGTACTCATTGACTATGCATGAGCATCTGGTCAATGTGGATGTGTGATCTGATCATGGTGCTCCAACCGAGAGCTTCTCGCTGTGTTTCCCTACGCACAAGAAAAACATGCAGATACACAGGGCTCATGGAGTCACGTCCTACTTTCACTTCTGCCTTTGTGGTGGCATAAAAATGCTGTTTGAGAAAGACATGACAGTGATTCAAAATGAAAATCTAAATCGGTAAAAAAGGACTACAGCCTACAGTCAAACATTAGAAGCCTTACAGTCTAGGACTGGTAAGATTTGTGAAAATGTCTCTTTTGGGGGTTTAAAAAAAAGCAATGAAGCTGGAATACAGCAGCATATCTTTGTTTGCTTTATTTTCGTAATAAAGTTCCTTTTTCTATGAGTACATACTGTGGAAATTGAGTTTTATTAAAGAATATTCATAGTGGAAACTTTTCTTAATCACTGTACTCAGATACAGTGCTGATGTACTTGTTTTGTACTCAACTACAATTCAATAGGAAAACAGTGCTTCCAAGCAATAACTCTTTACTATTTAGATTACTTTTAGATGACTTGATATGTATGTAAAATATTAAAAACCCAAATGTATACACTCACATTTAGACTTGTAAAAATAATGAAAATAACCAGCTTAACTTTAAACCAAGCACCAGAATGGGGAAGAAAGGTGATTTAAATGACTTTGAACGTGGCATGGTTGCTGGTGCCACACAAAGTGGTCTGACATCTCTGGGGTTTACAGAGAATGGTCCATAGGAGAAAATATCTAGTGAGTGGCATTTAAAAACATACCTTGTTGACCAGAGGTTTGAAGAGAATGGTCTGACTGTTTAAAGCTGACAGGAAGGCGAGGGTAACCAAAGAAATAAAGACACTTGTTGCAGTCAAGGTATGCAGACGACCATCTCTGAATGCACAGCACGTCAAACCTTAAAGCAGATGGGCTACAGCAGCAGAAGACCACACCATGTGCTGCGCCTGTCACCTAAGAACGAGGAACTGAGGTTACAGTTCGCAGGGGCTTACCAAAGTTAAACATTAGAAGGTTGGAAAAATGTGGCCAGGTCGAGTTTTGATTTCTGCTGCCACATTCAAATGGTAGGGTCAAAATTTGGTGTAAAAGCATGGATCCATTCTGCATTGTATTAATGTTCAGAGTGACAGTGATGTTGTATACTGGTGTGGGGATATTTATTTGGCACAGATTGGCACACTTAGTACGAACTGAGCACCATTTAAACACCACAACCAACCTGAGTATTGTTAATGAACATTCCCATCCCTTTATGATCACAGGGCACTCAGGGTCACTTTGAGATGCGATAGAATGGGAGATTCACATGGATGTTTGCTCTAACAAATCTGCAGCAAATGTGTGATGTTATCATCTCAACAGGGACCAAAATCTCAGAGGAATGTTTCCACCAAATTGTAAACATTTTGGAGGCAAAAGGGGCTCAAGCCTGATACTAGCAAGGTATACGGCCAATAAGTGTATAAATTATTATAAAAAAAACCCCCAACTCTTCCTCACCGATATACAGAATCAAAATATGACATGCATAATTATGACAGTATTGAATAATGACCTGATAAAACATATATTACTAATAAAGTAACATTTCTGTTTTTGTTTACTTTTAGGTGGTTTCACTGCAGGGCCATTTTCAGTATGTGCATATAATCAGTAAAAAACTGGCAACTACCAAAAATAAACCAATTATGCACAATGAGTCAAAATAATATGATAGCTATCAACACGTAAACACTACTTTAATGTTACAGCTAGGTGAGCGCTTTTAATTTCTTGAGATAGTCAAATTAAGTGATAAAGCGCAGTAGATGTATAAAGTTTCCTAGTAAGTTTCCAAGTAGTGCTCTTCTAGAAGAATTAAATGCAGTTAAAATATTCTCAGTTATTCTTATCTATTTGATAAATTCCAGCTTGGAAAGCCTTCTTCACACATTAGTTAGTTATGGAGTTCCACAGGGTTCTGTACTAGGACCGATACTTCTTACATTATACATGCTTCTCTTCAATAATATTATTAGAAAACACTTGATACTTTTTCATTCTCATACAGATGATACCAAATTATGTAATCATCTTTGATGCCAGATTACACAAATTGATTATTACAATCGACATGAATGGCTGGATGACCTGTAATTTCCTGTTTCTGAATTCAGACAAAACTGAGGGTATTATAGTTGGCCCTAAAGACATTTTCAAAGCATGGTATCTAACCAGATACTTACTCTGGATGACATTGCATTGGCTTCCAGTAACACTGTGAGAATTCTTGGTGGGTTTTTTGTGATTAGCATATGTCCTTCAACACACATATTAAACAAGTATGTAGGACTGCTATCTTTCATCTGTTCAGAAACACTCTTTCTAAGAGTTATATTGAAAAGCTAATTCACACACATTACCTCTAGGCCGGACAATTGTAATTCTTTATTATCAGGCTGTTCTGAAAGCTCCCTGAAAAGCTTTTACTTATCCAGAAATGCTGCTGTGAGAGTACTAACAGACAGGAGAAAGATCATGTTTCTCCCATATTAGTTTATCTTTCCTGGCTGTCTGTTAAATCCTAAATAGAATATAAAATCCATCTTACAATAATCAGGCCCCATCACATCTTAAAGACCTCCTAGTATTATATTACCCTAATAGAACATTTCAGTCTCAGATTGTAGGTTTACTAAAAGTTTCTAAAAGTAGAATGGGAGGCAGAGCTGATCAGACACTCTCCTATAGAACCAGCTCCCAGTTTGCTTTCCATTTTAATAATCTTTATATTTAGGGCTGGATAGCCACTATATATTTCTCCTCCACTACCCTGTTTTTATTCCCCATATGTTTATATATATATATATATGTATATATAAATATATATATACACTGCAGCCATTAAATTGTATCTTCTTTGTCACATACTGCGTGTTTTGTCCTCTCTCTGATCTGTTTTTTTCTCTTCTATTTCCCCTCAATCCCTAAGTGATCAAGGCAGATGGCTGCCTTCAGTTTTGCTGGAGGTTTCTTTCTACTAAAAGGATGTTTTTTGTTTTCCTTTTCGCTGCTGCCAAGAGCTTGCTGATAGGAAATCATCTGATTGTTGGGGTTTTCTTGCTAATACTCCAGGATCTCCATCGTACAGCATTAAGCACGTTGAGGTGCCCGTTGTTGTGATTTGGTGCCATATAAATAATATAAATATACTTTTCAAAAACAAAAAGATTGTTCATCAAAGCTAGAATTGAACAGTTTCCAATTATAAGACTTGCCTGTGACATTTAATAAGTGGATGTTCGTTAAAATTTTCCAATGATTTATTGTGTGACTGTTCTCGAGTAAATTTACCAATTTTTAATTTCAATTTTCCTCTTAAATGGTTTTTATAGGTGCAGCTTCCTATGACATTCAAGGTAATGATAAGCTCTTATTATGGTTTTTTTTGTGTGTGTGTTTTTTGTTATTTTCATCACTTGATTAAATGCAGTTTAATTAGTTTTTTAGCATAACCCAAAGATGAAATAAGTCAGTGAATACAAATGACCCAAACTCTGTCCTGTTTATATATAATATTTTTTATCAAGGAAGTGCCTTTGAATGAAAATTAGACTAACTGTTTTTTTTTCCAAGCACATAATAATAATAATAATGAATGCATATTTCAGTTGGTCCATCATTATACAGCATTATGTCTTTGATTTATTCTTTCCCACCACCATTTATCTGAGTTAATTTTATCTTAAGCTGGAAGGAGGTCATTTTTTACTCTCAACTAGTTACATAATCACATTTCATTCTTCTGCTATTCTTTGCAGTATGACTAATAAACGCTTGACATCCTCTGGTGTTTAAGTCTAATCTCTGCAAGATTTTCTGCCTATGGAGTACATGTGTCAGCAGCAATCATGCCACTTACCAAGCTTGTTTAACCTGTGATTTATGGCAGATTGAAAACTAAAATAATTGAAGTTGCAGCCAGAGGAGAAGGTTAAGGGACTAGATTTAAGTCAGTTAACCTTCCAGCCAGGAGGTAACTACCTGAAGATTTTGTCTGAAGAATCTTGCTTGTTATTCTAAAATTTGCTTTGAAATTGAAGAAACTCACGCTCACGTTTAAGGCTTTAATATTTGATGAATGCTGGTTTAGCCATCACAGCAGGTGACACATGAGCTGCTGATGGGTTCTGCAGGATGAAGCTGCTCTGGATGTTGACTACAGTGTGCAAATATACAAGCTGAGTCAAACAGAAAAGGCAATACAACTTTTTTTTCATAGGGAAAAATATCAGTGTTAGCAGGCACAGTTGTGTTTTCAAAGAATTTATTATTTAGCAGTTGCAATATGAAGTAATCTTTCTTTGATATTGGCAATAATACACAGATCCTCTGATGTCATCTTCCCTGCATTCCTACATTGTTTGCTTTTTTTGTGTGTTTTTTCTTTTGCATTTTGATAAACCAGTTAATAATGACAGAAAATCTGCAGTCTAAAACTGATTTGTGATTGCATTTGGCACCCCATGTGTAATGTTTCAATGCTTGTTTCAATAAATTACGTAAAGCTAAACCCTGTCCCCCTGTTGCTAGCTTTCTTGTATGGCACTCATGCAGTTTTTCTACTAAAACTCACAAAGGAAGGTTTAAATTGTAGATAAGCCATTGTTTTCTGTAGCTTTATGTTAGCCAACTAATTAGGCTAATGCTAGCTGTGCATGTGGGATGAAAGCTCAATGTTAGCAAAAAAAAAACCTAATCTTGAAAAAATGATCTAAATATGCACTTGATGCCTTCAGACATGATACTGTGCAAAAAGACTGAAGCTAAAGCTGCTGGATTTTACATACAAAATAAATAACAGGCACCAACAGAAGATCTCATATCACTCCAGTTTTGGCCTCCCTTCACTGGTTGCCTGTAAGTTTTAGGTTTCATTTTAAAATTTTAGTTTGAACCTTTAGGGCCCTACATGGTGAAGTTCCCCAGTATATATCTTACCTGCTAAAACCTCATTCATCTTCCCGAGCACTAAGGTCATCAGATCAGAGACTGCTGGTGGCCCCACGCACTCGATTTCAAACTCGTGGTGATCGGGCCTTTCAGGCAGTGGCACCAAGGTTGTGGAATTCTCTTCCACTGGTTTTACGCTGTACAGAGTCCACTGATTCTTTTAAAAAGCAGCTGAAGACATTTTTATATAGACAAGTTTTCAACTAATTTGTTGTTTTTATTTTGTATTTTACTGTTTTACATTGTTATTTGTTGTATTTCCATTCTTTTTCATTTTCATTCTCTTTATTGTGAAACACTGATTTTTATCTGTGAAAAGCTCTATATAAATAAATTTTACTTACTTACTTACTTACTTAATAAATTAATTCAAGAGGATATAGTCTTAGAACGTATTGGCTAGAATGCTGGCTTACTCTCCTTTTCCATCCTCCAATTACTGTTTGTGATGTCAGGCAAAACAACAAATAAAAACCCAAATCATTGTTAGGCAATAGCTGATAGTTATCTGATGCATTTTAGCAAATGCATATTCTCCTATTGTTCTACAAAATGACTATCAACCAAAGTTAGTCAACAATAGGGACACACCAATCCTACTTTTACCAATTCTGATCCAATACTGAGATCTCTGCATTGAGTATCTGCTTATCCAGTACCAGAGTTAAATCAATAAAGTTTAATCCTCACTGTGAGGAAGAGTACCATTCCTTATGTTTTAGCTAGCACCAGGCTCAACTTAAATCTTGCTTTCCTAGCAAATACATGCATCCAAGAATAAAAATGTACTTGATTTTATATTTATTAATAAAATAATAAACAACAACAGGAAAAATTAATACAATCTAAAAATTAATTTCCATTATTTACCTAATTTATCTGCATTAGTCCGAGCTCAGTGCAAGCCTACTGCACACTGCTTTCATTAACAATAATGCTAGTTTCTCCTTTACTTCCTCTCAATCTGAGTTCACCTACTTTTACTGCTCCTCGATATGTTGGAGTGAAGTTGAGCTGACACAAGCACATTATGTAACCAAGAGTGTAATAAAGAGTAATAAAAGCTTCCAAACAAGTGAACAAGCAAGTAAGAGAAAGCATCAGCTGCTGCTTTGCTGTTAGCTTACTTAGTGCTTTGTTAGCTTGACCAATAGCAACCAGTCTGTTGCTGCTGAGTAAATCAAATATAGTAAAAATGAATAGATTGGTCATAGATCATCTCGTTTCCACCAATATCTAATCCAGCCTTTAGAATTAGGCTCGGACCAAAATCTGATCCAAATATCATATCGGTGCATTGCTAGTAAAGCGCACCTGGACTACAAAAAGACTACAAAAAGAAACCAGAGTGTGTCTGGTACAGAAATCTTGTGTCTTGCCTACAGATTGTACATATTAATATGCAAAATCTGTTTTTAGAGATTAGGTAGTATTTGACTACTACAGTAGGTTGTCCTGTAGCAAACAGCATCTGCTACAGATTAGTTTTATGTTGATACAAACGAGCAAACCTCTCAAACACTTTCTTACTCTTTTGCACATTGTTTTATGTTTGGTAAAGGCTTAATTTAAACAACACTGCACACTTATTATGAGAGAAATCAAGAATAATAAATAAATCCAAAGCTTGACAGGCCTGCCGTGCCTGGTTATCTTTGCTAAGCAGCCACTGGACAGTCACTGTTTTAAGGGAGCTGGTTTAGCAAATGATCAGTCTTATTTATAACTGCCACTTTGGTGCTTGTTGAATTAAAAAAAAGTGGGTACAGCAGTTTGAGACCATAAGAAAGTCTTTGATGCAACTCTGGGAAAAGAAATGAAAGAAACAAGCGCAAGGACATAAGTGTTAAAAGTCAGTGGGGGGCACAGATGGTGATATATCAAAACTGAGTCACAGTATGAGCGGATGGATGGCTTATTGGTGTTGTCCTTCTATTTGTGGCAATGGACAACTTAGTAAAGAGCCTGATAAGAAATACTGAAAACTGGAGAGAATCTACAGAAATTCTTAAAAAAAAAAACTTATATCACAGTAGACTTTACTTATGTGCAATGCCCATCAAGCCTGATAAATTTTTCAAATTAGTTTTAGTCCTGAAGGTGGCTTGCAGATGTCAGCGGTCAGCATTCATTCTGCGCAGTTTGGGAGGCAAGTTGTCCTCTGGCCGACTCCCTACCAAGGAGATCTGGACTAGTGCTGGGGTTGGGGCAGCAATGGTGCTAATGGCTGTGGGCAATCTGTGCTTCTCCAGCTCACTCTCCTCAGCTTCTCCATCCAAAGACAACAGTTGGACCTGCTCCTCCGGATGTCCTTGCCTCACTACAGGGATAGAGCTGGACCTCAGCCTCTGAATACTAAGCGGCAGATCTCCTGTGCTGGAGGCCTTCCCCCCGGGCAAGGCTGACCCAGTCTTCAGCCCCCTCCAGAGATGCTCCTCCCTGCTGGAGCTCATGCGCTGGAGTTTGCTGGGCAGCCTGGAGACTTGATCATCTACATGGTCTGCATTGTCAGCTGACAGGAGCCTCTCCCTGCGGCCTACTCGGCTGCTGTTACCCAGCAGAGGCGAGGGGGGAGTAGGTGCAACAGGCAGGGGGTTGGGTGACGTCAGT
>VUQG01025434.1:10273-23408 GCA_015106755.1 Etia nguti | reverse complement strand
GTGAAGCACACACTCGCAATGTCTGACAGGAAGTTTTGGTTTTGTTATGCTTTTATTTTGAAGTCCACTAACCACTCTCTCTTTTGAGGTCAACTTCCTGAAGTCCAGATTTATGGAGCGCACACATGATTACGGGCTAATGATGTTCACCTGAAAGGAATTCCCTAATAATCCACTGTTAGTGGGGTCAACCATTAGATGAGAGCTGAGGGTGGGGGCAGCCTGAATCTTCACTTTGATTTGATTTAGCTAGTTTGTATATTATTTACCTGGGGTTTGTTTGTAGTCAGATGTATGTGTATGTGTTAAAATAAGTGCAGTATTTTACTGTATATGTATAGCTGGAGTGTGTAGGGGGAAATCTCTTAAATTTTATTGGTGGTATGATCTGTGCCTATTTAAGGAGGGTTTTTTGGAGGGCTGGGATGTTCGTGTTTAGATGTGCTGCTGGTGAGGGTGTTGAACCTTTGTATCTGTAAGAGAATTATAACCAGAGCTCTGGAAAACAACTGAAGTCTGTTGTGGTTGTTTTTTCTGTCATCTGGTCCCCTTCACATTATTTCCCAACCGCTACATCCAGGGAAAATCTTTGGTTATTAACCCTAGTTTACGTACTGATGAGTTGAGCTGTTGCAGTTCTGTTTGTTTGTCTTTGGGCTGTTTTTGTAATTGGATGAGGGTGAAGTTGATGAGTGACACCAGGCACCTTGTTAGAACGAACAAAAGAAAAAAAAGATTATTTGAGGCCTTGTATCTATTTAACAGTGGAGTTATATTCAATAACCTAAATTAACATTTCGTTAATCAACTGCATCCTTTTTTAAGAAATTGAAGTATTTTAAGCCCCTCCTTATTAGCTGTACTTCTAACATTTGAAGCAGTCAAACAAATTTTTCACTTCTCTAATATTGACAGCTAACACGGTAATTAGTGTAACTGACAACTGAAATTAACCAGCTAAAACCCAGTGACATGCAAAATTTTCATACCCACTCTAGAAATCCGCTAACCTGTTAATAGTTAAATGCACAACTTCTTTGTGCGCATGAACTTAGTTAAATAACTAAGCAAAGTTAGTGTAATAGGGAAGAATGTGCCCTGAAATTGCTGTTTGCCATCAGCAATAGGACAGCAATTGTTACTGATAATAAAGGGTAGGGGTGACAATGGCTGGTGAAGATTTTATGAATAGGGAACCATTAACATTTCCTAAATTTCACTTGATCCAACTGTTACAACTCAAATACCCCAGCTAGCCTTAAAGGGTGTGCTCATTTAGAGCTCCATAGTTTTATTCTGGTACTCTCCAGGAGCAACTGGTATCTGAGACGGTCATATATGGATAGGCCCTCTTACTGATAGCATGCAGACCCAGGAGTAGAAAAAAAACCTGAAAGCTTGAAATTGAGTGTTTACAGGAGTCAGAAGCCTCAGCATTTGACTCACAGCATAATAGGTTCCCTTTAAGAATATACACCAGACATACTGAACATTAGCCTCATTTCAGAGCTCTCAAATTTTCCTGACATATCAAAAGGTAAACAAGAAAGTTGTTATTATGTAAAAAGCTGATTTTCATCTGTCAATACTGCCATGAATATTCTGCGTAACTCCATTTTAATTCTGCATAACTGATATTTAAATTCTTTCTCCGAGTCTTCACATTCACTGTAAATAAATATGACTTAGTGCACAAAACTCTGATTAAAAGTCTCCATGTGATAAAATGATGATCTTTCTTTTGGACATAGATTATAAGGCAGCTGTTCTCAGTCATCATCTTCATCATCATGTGTTCACCCCCTAGATGTTAAATCCACATTTAGCTTGGATGTGACTCAACAGCCGGTAATCGGTGGTCTTTCTAACTCAGTCTTGGCTGACACAGCTGCCCTACATTCCCCTCATCTGTAACCCATTACCCAGAACCCTTTGCTCTTTTGGCTGGCCAGAAGCCTTCCCCAGGGCTGCTAACAACTATGATGATGCGTTTCCTGTCTTCAAGTCACTGGCTCTGAGAGTCATGTTAAAATAATAGGGCTATTATATCAGTCACGAGCATAAGATCCCGAGGCAGGCTGTCCTGAGCAGGACAGCCAGTGGGGCTGCCAGGAAAGTGTGAATGCCTGTCTGTTTGCTTATCTCTCTCTGTGTGTGTGTGTGTGTGTGTGTGTGTGTGTGTGTGTGTGTGTGTGTGTGTGTGTGTTTAGTTTCTGTATTTTTTTTCTATGTCTGTAGTATAAATCTTGTTAAATGAGTTTCAAGCTGAGAAAATTAATGTAATTTACAGTTAGCCTGTTCTAATGTAAATAACTTCACACTGAAATTGCAGATTAGGAGCCAGATGCATGAAATGTGCATACTTATTAAAGATAAACTTCAGACATTTTGTGCAAGACTGCTGCGTGGAAAGTGTTGTGAAAGGTCAGCTTACTAAAGGCACATTGGCAGATTTCAGACAAAATATGAGCAGTTTGTGACTAGACTTGGGGAGATAAGCAATCAAAGGCATAAAATTAAAAACAAAATAAAAACTAATTCCAATTGAAATTATTTAACGAGAAATTTTTACTACAAAGCAGATTAAACATAAACAGAATTTATTTTGTCCGTGTGTAGTTAATAACTGACAAGACTAAGAGTGCACTGATGACACCCAGCATTGTGCAGTGGCTGATGGATCACTTTAAAACTGCCAAGGGAGATTTTTAGTTATTTCCTTTGCGTTATGCCCTACAGGCACCAGCATATTTACACTGATGCCAGAAATCTGAAACAGGTGCTTGAAGAAAGCCCTTTTGTCTTTATTTTTACTATATATAAAACCACATTTTTGAGCATATGTTTTGAACATTTTCTTTGAAATTATTATATTTACTTGATATTATAGTCCAATATCCTCCATGTCAAATACAGTTGAATGTTAGTGAATGTTAGTAGCTGTTTTCTGTGAATGGGGGTGGGATGTTGCATATAGTTGTGTCTTATGGTTTTCAAGTGTTAATATGGTGGAGACGAGCAGGCTGTAGGCTTTTACCTGATCATTTAGAAGCTTGTTTGCTTCCTGATCGCTTTCTTTTCACTCAGACCACACCTTTGGCTTCACTGCACTAATGTGAAAAGTTCTCATCAACACATCATTAGCATGCAAAAGGAGCAGATCACTGTTTGTCTCATTGTTATTCTCTTGGCTCTTTTCTGGTCTTGTTGGAGCGCAGGTGTGAGGAGACTGAGTCTGTGACTAAAACTCCACCCTGACTCGTGTTTCCAAGCAAGAAGAGAATTCCAGATAAATTTAATGAACCTTTGCATAAATTCAGTAAGAAAGATCTGTGTTCCTAGGTCTGCCTGGAATCCTAGGAATTTGAGCTTTTCCTCCTTTTTATTCCTTCCGTTTGTCCCAGATTTTCCATATTCCTAATTTCACAGTCTCGTCTCCAGTCCAGTGATCGTCTTTCACATCATTTTCAGGCCAGTCCGCCTATAAAATATATATTTTTTAAAAACATATCTTTATTCTGCCTTTTAAATGATCTTCTCTGGAACCTTCACTTCCCCACAAACATTTAATCTTGGATTTTCAGAGAGTCTCATCAGAAGTTTATGTCATCCATCGACTAACTCTGCTCGACCATTATTGCTATTGTCCTATTTCCTATTTTCAATCAAGACTTATGACTTTATGTCACTTCATCAAAACATCAGAACTCTTCTATATCCAGGTTTTTTTTGCTTACGAATAGTTTTGCACGAGTTTGAGAATTAATTTCTTCTCCTTGAACTGCAGTTATTCTTATTTCTTACAGTTTTTTTTCATCTGCTGTTAGTGTGTTGGATATTTTACTTCCCTCTTGATTGGTTAATGCCCATTTGATGATATGATGCAGTTTCATGTTGTGAAAGTTTTGAAGAAATATATCAATATATATCAATTGGAAAGCTCAAATAACTTCTATAGAAAGACCTTAAGCTATAGTTCATACATGTTCACAAGGGCCAGGTCAGAAATTAATCAAAGCTGCCTGTGATGAAGAGTCATAAGAGTAAAGGCAGCTGAGCTGGAGGTTCAGGTGTACTATGTGAGCTTGGTCTTAATGGTCACTTGCCGCTGAGGTATGGACATTTGTTCAGGAACCTTATGGTCTTGCATGTGGATCATTTTTCAGTGTGCACAGACAATGCTTTAACTAAATCAACAAATTGTTTTCCAAACATAAATATGTGATTTAGTAGCCCATACCCACCTAAACAGTGAGTGAAAATGAAGCGAAACTAAGTACAAAAACAAAGCTCCCAAAGGGGGACAGTCACCACCGCCCTTCCTGCCTCCTTGTGCTGTTTCAAACAGATTGGCGTTGTTATTTTAAATGTGGCAAATGTAGCCTTGCACTGCTAGGCGTAAAGAGAGAAAAGACTCAATTTACACAGGTCCACTGTTTTTAAAGATACTGCGCTTTGTCATTTACAAACTTAAGTCAAGTTGCCTAATATTGACTCAACTGACATCATTACTCAAAGATAGAAAGTTATCATTGCTCTGTTTAACCATTTCAAGTTCTGTATACAGTATTGTCAACAGTGTTTGACGTGTAAAAATGACAGGTTCTCCTTTTAAAGAATTTAACACAAGAGGTTAATTGCAACCTGGAGAAAGTTTTTAAATGAGCCAGTGAATGCTGATTTGATACATGACGCTCTCTTTCACGTCAGAGAAGATTGAAAGAACTGAAAGACTTTGCAGTGAGCCTTTAGTTAAAAAAAAATGTGATACATTACACATCCTTCCTCCATCAACCCGACGATCAAAAAAACCATAAGAACTCAGTTGTTTGAGGTCAGGAGAGTGCTGATTGCACACTTTGATCAGGCCGATAGCATTATTTCTTCACAGAACCAGGGTTAGTCAGTTCATGCAAATTAAGGAGATTAGGGGAGGTCCCATTCATTTGTCATGTAGAGTGGAAAAACAAATGCAGTGTCTTGAGAGTAATGAAAATTCCCCGTGACATCTGACTTGTCTTTGTGGTTTTAGCTAAATGTGTCGGTGAGTAAGTGAAAGAAGAAAACGACATGGTTTTAAGGTTAGATGTAGATTCAGGTTTAGAATAGTGAAAGACCTGGTGCAAGATTTAGTTGTATGTGGGCTTTCTTGACATTATTATGTGGAACTCTATAAGGTCAGTTTCAGACCAAAAAGATGGGTGACTACTAAAGTAAGTAAAGATGAAATGAAATGTCTGACAGAAATAGTTTTGGTTCATCAAATTCTTTTTAAAACCTATTTATCTTGTCTGGTATTAAAAGGATCTTAAAATACAACTAATTATAAATGTAATTAGTCCAGTCTGCAAGTCCATACATTATATCATGTACAGGACCAAATATATATAAATTAACAGAGAAGAACTTTTTTTTTTTTTTAAAGAAATACTAAAATACATGCCTCTATTATAAATAGATTTTCCCCTTCTGATGCCTCAAAGATCAATAAGTCTGGACATTAAAGCCTTATTCTTAACTCATCTGCAAGTTTGCTAATGTATGTTTGGATCCGTCATCAAGTGCCTGCCAATTTTTATGACTCTTGTGAAGTAGAATAGGAATGAGTACTTGGCCGTCATGTTTCCAGCTGCCCTTGTTCGTAACAAAGTTTAATAAAAATTTAAGTCTTAGCATGTCTTAGCATGGATGCTTAATAATCTTGGCTAGCTATCCTAAATACTAACAATTTAACTGGAAACTCCTTTTAACCCTATGCCGTAACCTTCTACGTAACCTGATGTGCACCTCTCAAGAAATGTAACTACACGTCGGGTCAAAGCAATTTGAATGGCGTGGAAGATGGTGATATAGAGTTAGAAGGAGTTTCCAGTTACAAAGTAAGTTAGGACGTAAATTTACCACAGAGGCATAATTTACGTATACCAATGTGGCCTTCTAAATATACAAGCATTTAGGCTAGCTATGCAAAATTACTTAGTAGCCATGCTAGCGGAGTGCCAGATATTTTGGTTATACTTTGTTATGGACACAGGCAAATGGAGACATGCTGGCCAAGTAGTCATTCTCGTTCTACTTTAAAAGAGTCAGGAGCTCCTATGTTCAAGAAGATAGATTTTAGATTGTGAAATTGGGTGTAACATGCAAAGTAAAACACTATTGTACTCGCATAGCATTTGTCTGTAACGAAGTCGTCTAAGGCAAGACTATCCTATAAGTTACTATACTCTATACTAAGTTCAGCAAGAACATTACAGTTACTAATAAAGACATTATGGCATTGCCTACATAAATTCTTCAATTATTTTCATAACAGAAAATCAAAACAAAAAAATCAAACTGGCTTTTTCATGTACAGTTTCAATGTAGCAATCACTTATTTCTTCAAATCCTTCAATCCTAGGACAAAAATGGCAGACTAATGTACAACTTTTAGTCTCTCAGGATATGCACATTAATTCATTTTTTTTGCATGAAGAGAATGTGACTGAAAAGCAAACTGTGCTCATCGCTACCAATATGAGATCAAACCTCAACAAACACCCTTGAAAGCAACATCTAATCTCTTTTACTCACAATCTATGAGTAAGCACAAAGTAACCAGCAAGAAACACTCAAACCCAAAGTAACCAAGTGAAGTGTATGCTAACCGCAACTATGCAGCCAAAGGTTGAACTTCGGTTTGTAACAAAAACAGACATAAGCATGGTTGTAGGATGTAGAATTTCTACCCACGCTCATTCCTACAGTAGAATCATTAATACCACAACATTTTTCTGTGAAGTGCTCTACTGGCTGATTTTAAGCTGTCTTTTGCCTTTGGCTTTGTCCTAATACAGTCCCAATAGTGGCTTTCTGTGTCTGTCTAACCTGGTCACTTTCATAATCCCATGACTAAGACTGGTTCAACTCTCTGTTGCTCTCCTAATGCAAACAGGTCACTACCAAATGGGCATCCCTTTGCTGCAGGCTGACATGGTCAAAATAGACGCATTATGTTAAAGTAAAGTTTTTACTTTAAAGTATGTTAAAGTAAAAATAGTTCTTTAAAAAAATTAAGATTACAATTGCTGGCCAATATAATCATGACTTTTGCTACAGCTCAGTGGAATGTTCAGACTGTGGACTGAAAGCATCTAATACTGGGTGTGAAATCCAAACCAATGGGGGCAATGGGGGTTCAACTGCTTTGTCACACCAAACAGAAAATAAGAGCTCAATAAATATGTATATATGTATATATACTACATCCATTATGCAAAGATGCTTTAAGGTCCAGTTATTTCAGTCATCACATTTGATAAAATCTATATGTATCAGAGAGTTGTCTTCATTTGAATTAAACGACCAGCACACACAACCCTGATAGGGCAGGGGTTAGGTAGAGCCTGAACTTTTGAATGGCCGATGGAATGTTACAGGGTGGGGGAGGGGTTTGAAGCAGCCTCTGAACGGGGTGTAACAGTGATCCTGTGTTGGCTCTCTTCTGGTGGGACAAATGATATGTTGATAGTATTTTGGGAAGACCTTATTCATGGCTCAGTGAAAATTTCTCAAAACACTGAAAACAGCCTGTTCTCTGGCGCATTTACAGTCCTTTGCACCTCAATTTAGGACTTAACATTTTTAACCTTGTTGGGGGATGTAAGCAGCTGCGGGGAAGGACTGTGTTGAACCCTTTTCTAACTTTAATAGTCAGCAACTAACTTGCTTTAGGACTGTTTGGAGTCCAAAGATTGGGAGGCTCTGGGAGATCCTGAGGACAGCAATTCATTTGTTGACCCTACATGCTCATTTATCAACTTCTACAAGCACATTTGCCTTCCAAGCCAAACACCAAGGTACAATCACCATAATTCCTGGTTTATCGGTCAGCTCAGGGCTCTCAGATGCCAGAAAGAGCAGGTGGTACAATAAAGTCAATATGGATACATACTGGCTAGACAGGAACTCAAGAATGCCATCAAATGTGAGAACCGAGCCAAGGTAAGTTTGTTTCAATCAGCAACAAACCTGCATCTGTCAAGAACACACTGGAGGCAATAACACATTATAATAAGAAAAGCTCTGCAATTACCCTAACCCCTGGACAGGCTGATGAACTAAAAAGACTTACCACAATAGGCTAGAGAGGTCCTCTGTCATGCACACTAATGGCCCACCCCCATCTTTTCAAGACAAGTCTCCTCCTTACCAAATTACATTGACATCCTCTACATCTCACTTTCTTACCTTAACAGAGAAAGATGACCACAGGCTCTTCACACATCTGAATTTAAGGAAAGAGAAAGAACAAACAAAATACTCAACGCAACATTTATCCTACAGATCCAACTGTTTTTTGAAAGACTTATTTTGTGTACCTCTCCTATTACTATACCAGCAGAGTCAACCTAACATGTCTGCAGCAAGTTAAACTTGACTTATCTCCAAGTATGAAAGGTTATGGTACTTTATTGATGTCCCAGCATGCCTGACCAATATTCTGGTGAATGTCTGCACCAGAGTACTCCTCAGTAATCTGGGAGTACACTAAAGAGTTCCAAACAGGAAGCTGAGTAGCTGGGCCCCCACTTGTCTTCACTTCCATTTTCACATTCCCCACTGCTTATCAACAGTGCAGCCGTAAAGGTGGCATAGTCTGTTAAGTTTCTGGAGACCACTATCATCAGCATCCTAAAATGGGAGATCCAGTGTCATCAGCCAAGCTCACCAGAGTGAATTCTTCCTCAAAATGCTCGTAAACATGAACATCTCCTTGAAAGTTTGCACCTAGTCCTTCAGAACCTCTTTTGGGTATGTCATCAGCTACTCCATCATTGTGAGTTACCTTACATCCTCTACCCACACCAAACACAGACTGGAATGCAGTGTGCAGCCATTGGGCTCACACTCCTGCAACATGATGCCAGAGCCTGGAAGCAGGGCTAACAGGATAGTGTTGAAACTATCAACCTTTTTGTCTTTTTCTGCAAAAAAGCGAAGTACTAGAAGATGTCAGAGGATTTTTTTTTAGCAATAAAAAAACCCATAGAATAATATCAGCCTTCCATTTCAGGAAATATTATGTTTACTATTAAATGTAAACTTTCAACAGTGATGTTGAGGCTTCATGATGTCATGTTCTCTTTCACATGCTGCTGTTTGGCGTTAAGTCATGTGTTTACTCTACACACAGAGGGCCTCTGTGTGTAGACTTATGCAGGTAAGATGTCTCACTGGTTCTAAGCTCTCATACACCAGAGTGAACTTTTTTGTCTTCATGTAAACCTGAAAATAATTACAACACAAGCAAAACACATTTTTTACATGTAAAATATAGAAGAAATCTTTCAGACCCTGCACTTCTTTTAGGTCAGACATTAAACGTTTAAACAATTTTTTATATTAACAATGTTAACCCAGAACTACCAAAAGCCAGTTGTCCTTGAGGTATGTCTTTTTAGATAACACTAAGATAGATGAGAAGTCCGTTCAAGTAAATTAAGCTACTCTTTGGGTGCCGTGCACCTTTGTGTGTTTCCACTGTGGGAGCCTCCATCAACTGGAGGACTTATTTCAGAGCACTTTTAAGGGAGAAGTTCTTGATCAGATCTTCTGAGCAGCGCTGAAAACCTCCTGAGCTTTTGTCAGCTGCAACATGACCGCAACAAACAGCCTTTTTAAAAATTCATCATTCCAGCAGAATCCAGAGGAAGAACAGCAGAACTTATAGGAAAGAGATATCAGGAAAGGGGAAAACAAGATGTGAATCGGAGCAATAATCAAAGAACAGGCTGGCAGTTTAAAAATGACCACACCGAGCAGAGGATGGCAATTTGTCCACGGAGGTTAAAAAAAAAAAAGCAGATTCATTGCAAATTAAGAATTTGGTAAATAAAGAACACAAGACACCAATCAGCAAATTTCCTGTTGAAAGAAGACTATTAAGAGATGTCTACAAGATTTTTTTCCTTAGCTGGGGTGACAGACGTCACATCAAAGTGTGACATCACAGATTTCACTTAACAGAGGACCCACACTTGTAGGAGTGTAATGACCGAGTATCTGTCTGGGAAGATCCAGAATAAGACCTTGCATAGTTAACATACCATCCCTCATTATGGACCTGCCACATATGCACTGTGTTGGATTCACAGAGTGGGTTACAGAGTGAAATATATGTAATACACATAAATGGCTTGTTTTTGTATAAAAATATGGCTTTTAAAAAGCAGGCATGTCAGTATTTTACAGTTTGTAAGTATAAAAGTCCTACTCAAGTATTCATGTATAGCATTTATTGCACTAACAGAAGGGTACTTGCACAGAAGTGAAGGGGAGAGAAAATGATACTGCACTGTATCAAACCCACACTTAAACAACATGGTGGGAATATTCAGGTTGGTATGTTTTGCTATTCTAGAGTTGAATACCTGCACTAAATCACTGCGTTTCCTATAAATTTGGATTATATTTATGTGGGAGAAGGGGAGTGTATCTGCAGCAAGAAGTCACACCCAGTTTCCTAACACAATTTAACAGAAAAGTGGCCCTCCATGTCAGAGTAGATTTTCAGAGCAGGAACATATCTTTGCTGGTTGTAGTCCCAGAGTGCAAAGTATTTCTATGGACAAGCAGCTGAGTGATATTAAAAAGCAAGTTGACCTTGCAAGTCAGCAGCTTGGGAAGACACACACAAGTGCTGGGGTTGATGGACCACCTTTTCTAAATAAGAGTAAGAGTTTTGTCCAGTAGTAAACTGTTCATGGATGACACAATTCTTGGGTGTGTAGCTGACGTACCAGGGTGGTCGGCACAACAGGGTAGTCTTTGTCCAGGAAAACACTAGCCTCAACTCCACAGTGTCTTTGAGAAATGGGACTCCATTATTTAGAGACGTACTGCAGCTTCTGGTCATATTTTCTTGTCAAATGCTAATGCTTTTTCAGGATCTCCTCATGTCACATACTGGTACACCAGTTACTTCTTTATTGCCATTTTCACACGACTTCCAAACTGCAGAACACAGTTTGTTTCCCATCTATTTAGACTTTCTGTTTATTTTCCAACATACTTTTTGGTTTTCTGTTGGTGTGTGTTTTTTTTTCTTTTGGGGGAAGGGATGGGGGGGGGGGATTACCCTACACATTGGAAAATGATGTAAAAGGGTTACCCAGTGCATTAAAATGAGATGCCAGTTGTCTTCAGCAGTGTGTCAGTGTATCGTTTGCATCTATCTTCTGCAGCAGGATTCAAGTCTGCTTTGGAAGAACTTCTGAAAAACCAAAGGAGCTCTGACAGTCATGAACTTTCCTCCATAATTACCTGACCTTAACCCCACTGAGCATTTTTCGGGGGCTCTTGAAGGCAAACAAAGCAACACATTCCTGAAATCACAATAAGGTCTTTGGAAGATCTTCTAATCATGCTGGGATATCATTATTCAGTTATCAAGATTTGCATAAACTTGGCGAGTTCGTGGCAACACAATGTCATTAAAGCAAAAGGGAGAGGATATAAACCACTAAGATATTCTGTAATTTTTCACTCAAGTTATTAAGTAGACATCATTATTTCAAGTGGGAAAAATTGGAAAAAAAAAAAAAAAAAAAAATTAACTATACTAGTAATGACAGACTTTAGATTCTGTTTTATGTCTGTAACTCTAATAGCAGCTAGTCAGAAGCACTCTCTTCTATCTTCTCTGATTGCATGTGATTAGCACACTGCCTAATGGCCCCTTAACATCAACAAAAGCTCTTCATCACAAAACCTCCTCATTTATTTCATTGAGAGCACTGTATTAGTGCAGCAGGGGGTTCTTCCAAAGAATTACAAAGTGGGATTAGCTGCCAGTGCTGGGAGCATTTTTTTCTCTGTATAAATTCCCCAGAGAGTTTTCCTATCTGGCCAATTCTTAAAGTGGCCCAGATGTTTCTCATGTATCAGCCTAAATGCAAATACAATGAAAATCTTTGCAGAACTTCCAGAAAATCTGCATCAAGAATTGCAAATGAATGTTTTTCTGTGTATTACTTTTATGCAAATATTTGGGGAGATAAACATTTGGAGTTTATGTTTCAGTTGGCAGCAATTAACGATTTCAGAGGAAAGAACAGTATATGTAATAAAAAGCACACCAATCAAAGGTTAGGCAATGGAAAGCTTTGTAGAATGTAGTAGAACCATTGTATTTCTTGATGAACTGAAGATTAAAACCTTCTTATTACTCCACACAGATGGAACATTTTCTCTTAGGTGGAAACCTGATGGAATTTTAAGCTCCTCTTTTTTTTCCTTTTTCCGTCATCATCAAACTGGTTGCTACAACCTCTTCTGGAGGTCTCTTCCTGTTAAAAAGGAGTTCTTCCTCCCCACTGTCAAGTGGCCTGTCTCTCTACTACTGTAGGATCTTTACATTAGATATAAAGTGCTTTCAGCTGAATGGATGTCATGTTTCATGTACATTATTAAGATTGTTTATACTCCACTTTGACACATTGCGTTTTTAACAATGCATCAACTGTACTGCTATTTTTTTAAATTTCTCTAATTTTTTAAGGTTTCTGCCAAGTTTTGCTTCAAATTGGTAATGCACAAGATCCCAGGCTGCTCCAGGCTGCATGCCAAATATCCTTGGGCAAGGTACTAACCCCATGTTTACCTACTGGTGGTGGTCAAAGGGCCCGGCGGCGCCAGTGTCCGGCAGCCTCGCCTCTGTCAGTGCGCCCCAGGGCAGCTGTGGGTACAATGTAGCTTGCCATTGCCAGTGTGTGAATGACTGAATGTAGTGTAAAGTGCTTTGGGGTCCTTAGGGACTAAGTAAAGTGCTATACAAATACAGGCCATTTACCATTTCTCCTGCTTGTCTTCTGTCTGTACCCTCAGGCAGCACAGTCACACAAATATTTTTCCTTGTTTTATTTAACTGAAAACCCCCGTACACTCCCTGGAGATGCAACATCAGTCACCTACAGTGGCCCTTAGGGGACAGCAGAAGTCAAAGCTCAAATAAAACAATAAAATGGGAAAAGGGATGAGATGCAACAGAATGTTGCTACAAATGTCAAAGCACTTTGGGATTTTACTATTTTTACCTCTAACATAATAAATACATAAAATATCCTCTTTGCCATCCCCCCCCCCCCAAAAA
>VUQG01025434.1:0-10253 GCA_015106755.1 Etia nguti | reverse complement strand
CCCCCCCCCCCCCCAAGACTAACAATTTTATACCACATTATCTTTGTTGTTTTTAGTTTTTCACTTATACTATGCTGCACTGGACACACTTTTATTTAAAGATGGCAGATTTCTCCTTCCTGATTTCCTTATATTGATCAAAGTGTAATGATTAAGCTAGAAGAGAGAACAGGAAAAATAAATATCTACAGAAATCTTAGAATAAGTCAACCAGTAATAGCCCAAAAATCACTAAGCTTTTCATTCTTTATGCAGTTGTAGTTAATTTCGTGGTTTTCGGACACAGCTGCTCCTACTGAGTGACAGGACCTGTTGGTGCCCGCCTGCTTCTGATTGGTCTGACTGGTGCCTGACATTAAAATGCAACATATTCTGTCTCCACACTGTGTGATGAATTTATATTTCGGTCTGACCTGTCATTATATTCATCTGTATCCATCATTCAGTGGTTATATTATTTATTATTTCTAATTTAGAAGAGAAATAAAATTTTTACAATTTTTTTACACTACTGTTTATCTATTGGGTGCTTATAGTATTTTAATAAATTATGTGCTTTTTTTTGGAGTTTTTTTTTTGGAGGTTTTCTTTTGAATTAGAAAAGCAACCACTTTTATTAGTATATAAAAAGAATATAAAAAGTTGTTTTATTAGTTTGACTAGATTGACAACTTCCGAAGTAGTCTCAGTGCATGCCAAGTGTAACTTGTTTTGCAAAGTAAGACATTAAATCAAAAGAAACATGGAGGTGATTTGATGGGTTTTTCTCTCCTACCCTCTCCCCCTGTTCTGAGCTGTGGATGTCTTTTAAACAGAGACGTCATTGGTGGGAAAACACTGACAACTGAAATGGTCAGCACCTATAGTCACACAGAAATGATATACTTAAAAATATCCATTCAGAAAAATATTCTTAAAGTGAAATAAAGGTTTTAACTGAAAGAAAGAACAAACCTCTTACATTCATTCTAACCTCCGAAAACGATACAGACTCAGGTAATAATCAGAGATAACAAGATGATTGCAGTGGCCTCCTACTGCCTCCCTTCCTTCCTGTCTATAATGACCTTTCTTTTACTAAGGCTGCAACAAAGCTTGAAACTTTTATGTAAGCCTGTCAAATGGCTTTTGCCCTCATTTTTGTCATTCTCTAGATGTCTGCATAGTTTCAGCAGCATCTAAATCAGCTGATGTGAGAACAATTATATTTGGAAATTGCAGCTGTGCCAATTTCAACAATATTTCCTTCCCATGCTAAGTATTTAATTTCATTTATAATGTTATCCCTGAACATTTGACTACATTTTGTGCAACACATATGCAAAAATGTATTTTAACTTCATTATAAAAAAAGGAGTGCACATGAGATGAATCATGAAATATGGTGTAAATAACCAGGAAGATGTCCATCCGTCCATCAACCCATCGATCCACTACAGCTTACTGATACAGGTCACTGGGGTAGCAAAGAAGAGAGGCAACACTTCCCTCTCCCAAGCTCTTCTGGGATGAAACCGATGTGTTCCCAAGGAGGCCGAGAGACAAGATTGTTTGATATAGGCAGCTTATCCTGGAATGTTCTCCTAAAGTAATTTGGTCCTGGGTGATTCAGAAAAGCCCATGAAAACAGCATCTAGCCACCAAGGAACCCTGCTTAGAGCAGAAATACAGGCTTGGGGGAAGAGGTCATTGGGAGGCATCAGGTGGCTGCATGAGTCATACTAATGGACCAGTTTTTGAAAACTCTGAATCCTGTCTAACCTGTTACAGACTGTCTTCATTAGCATTACTTTAAATGTATATTTTGTAAAAATATCACTCACTAATAGACCTAAAATTGTAGAACAAGTATATATAAGGGAAGCACTGGTATACATGAAAGGGGATTTAGTTTTGAGAGAATTGTGCATACCTTCTGTAACAAATTGTTTTCTTTTCCTTGGACCAGTGTTGATACTGCATAGCGGAAATAGCCTGTTTGCCAGACTTCTGCCCGGTAGCAGAAAAAGCCTGTGTAACATATGGAGCCATTTTTCACAAAGAATCATAATCTCCCAAGAGATTCATTTAAGTAGAGTAAGAATAAAAGACTGACAAACAGGTCTTCTTCTTTTGGATGCATCCATTAGGGGTTGCCTCAGCAGATCATCTACCTCCATCTCACCCTATCCCTATCATCCTCTTCTGTCACACCAACCCTCTGCATATCCTCCTTCACTACATCCATAAATCTTCTCTGTGGCCATCCTCTTTTCCTCCTGCTCAAGATTCAATATCCGTTGCACAACATCTCCACTTTTCTTCCTCTGCACATGTCTAAACCCTGCACCTATAACTTTAAGTTGAACTTCTTCAAACCATTTCAACCTGAGCTCTCCCTCTGATGTAGTCATTTCTAATCTTGTTCATTCTGGTCACTCCCAGTGAAACCCTTTAGCAACTCTGCCACCTCCAGCTAGGCCTTCTGTCGCCTTGTCAGTGCGACTGTCACTATACCATACATCACAGGTCTCACTACCTTATTTCATCTCCACCCTGCCTGGACTTTCTTCTTCAACTCTCTTGTGCACTGTCCATTGCTTTGGATGGTTGATCTCAGGTATTTAAACTCATTTACTCTCTTTTTGAATCTTCACATTTCCACTTGCCTCCCTCTCATTCACACACATCTATTATCCCTTGCTTCTACTGCCTTTCATTCCTTTTCTCTCCAAAGCATACCTCCACCTTTCTAGGCTTTCTTCTACCTGGTCTCTATTTTCACTGCAGATTACGACATCATCTGCAAACATAATAATCCACCAAGACTCCTGCTTGACCTCATCTGTCAACCCATTCATCACCACTGCAAGTAAGAAAGGGCTCAGAACAGATCCCTGATGTTGTCCCACCCCTCCCTTGAACCCATCTGTTACTCCTAACTCACCACTGTCATGGTGTCCTCATTCATGTCCTACACCACCACCGTTCTTCTCCTTTCATGTCTTTCTGCAGATCCACAAAAACACAGTCAAACTCCTTCTGACCTTTGCTATACTTCTCCACCAATTGCTTTTCCAGCATGAGACCATTTTGCACCTCTTCTTCACCTAGCTTCAGCAAGTTTTTCCATAGCTTCATAGTATGCCTCATTAACTTTATCCCTCTGTAGTTTCTACAGCACTGCACATTGCCTTTGTCCTTTAAAAACATGTGTCTCATGGAAAATCTTCATTATGTCCGCTGGCATGACAGAATGCATTCAGAGTTGAATTCAACTGGCCTAAAAGTAGTATGTTAGTGTTAACAGGTCTAAGCTACTAAGATTGCCTTAATGACTTTCACTGTCAGATGCTGTCAGGTTAAAATATGGAAGTGCAATAATTACAATTTCTGTTAATATTTCTTGAAATAGTAAAAAGTACTTGTTACACATGAAAAGTGAAAAGTACTTTAGTAAAAAGTGGCCATGAGCTACAATCAAGACTCCAAAGCCTGACTCCTCTCTCGCCTCCACATACTTGCTCAATCACAGTGTGACATGAATGTTGGACTGTTGGTTTCGGAAACTCACAGCAAATGGCAGAAACAAACACCACAACAATGGAGCGATGGAAAGGTGTGGAGGAAGGGGCTTGCAACACTATCCAACCATCTGTGATACAGTGTGGAAAGACCATAAACCCTCAGACTTTAGTGTTGTATCGTCTCTGATCGTCTTTGCAGCTTTTGGGAGGTTTGCAATTTGAAGACATTTTTAAATTAACTATCAGCCCTTTGCTGTGAAGTGTCAGTTGTCTAATTTTGAACTGAGAGGAAAACATAATATTATTTAGAGAAAACAGGAACACATCTTAGAGACCCCCAGACCACAAAACACGCATAAAAATACCACCTTCACAACTTTTATTGTAAAACCTGATGTGCTGATGGGAAATCAAATACAGAACTGAAAGTGGGCTTGCAGTGTGTGCATGTGTGTGAGGAAGTTTGCAGTGGGCTGGGTGAGTAAACACTAACGGATGGGGAGGTGGAAGATGTGTGATTGCTAACGGCTCTTTCACACTTAAAGTAGCAACAGCGGTTTCTTCATTCATGTCAATGAGATCATTGTGGGGCAGATACTACAGAGAAGAAAGGGATTATCCAGACCTTTTACTGCAATACAAGCTCATTTACTGCAGACAGCAGCTAATCACACCACAACCCTGTAAATTCAGTTTACAGTAACATGTCGTACATTGAACAACATTAAAGATTTCCTTCTTAGACATTGTACGGCCAAAACTAGTAATATTCTGTCTCAGTAATGCTGAAAAACTAGTCCATGCATTTATTTATTACTAGGCTGGACTACTGTAATTCTTTTTTAATCTGATGTCTTCAAAGATCACCGAGAAGCCTTCAGATGACGCTCAGTGCTTGTTCTACTGGAGAATTCTTTAAAGCATGGTCTTTAACAAACATCCCACCAAATTCCTGTAAATGTGGATGTTTGTTTGACAATGATTTCCGGAAGTGTTTGTGAGCCCATGCTATGATTTCCATGACAGAATCAATTCAATTCAATTTTAATTCAGTTTTTATTTATATTGCTTACTACTGTAAGGTAAAGATGCAACAATCATGCAGAGAAAATCCTAACAATCAAAACAATCAAACGACCCTCTTTGAGCAAACACTTGGCAACAGTGGGGAGGAAAAACTCCCTTTAGGAATAAACCTTCAGCAGAACCAGGCTCAGGGAGGGGCTGCCATCTGCAAGGACAAAAGGTTCAAGGTTCAAGGTTCTTTATTCGTCACATGCATAGTTAAACAAGTATAACACACAGTGAAATGTAACCTGACACGCTCCTCGACTTGTGCAAAGGGGGGGGGGGAGAACATTATGTATTATATACACTAGGTGAATGTGCAATGTGCAGTAGTAGTAGTTGCAGTTGCACTGTAGAAAAGAACCACAGATTAATAATGACTAATGATTAAATGCAGAGTGATGAGTAAGCACATAGTAAGTGAAAAAGGTGCATTATGGCCTCCAGCAACCTAGATCTATTGCAGCGTAACTAAGGGCCCTAACTACATGCTTTGTTAAAAAGGAAACTTTTAAGCCTTGAAAGTAGAGAGGGTGTCTGTTTCCTGAATCCAAACTGGGAGCTGGTTCCATAAAAGAGAGGCCTGAAAGCTAAAGACTCTGCCTCCTAATCTACTTCTAAATATCATAGGAATCACAAGTAAACCAGCAGTCTTGGAGTGAAGTGCTCTATTGGGGTGATATTGGTGATGCTATGAGGATATTCTATTATTCTATATTAAACTTGTATACGTGGAGAAGGACTGTTAAATACAGGATTTGATCCCATCTTTATTTCTAACAAATTATGCTTCTCTAAGATGCTCTTTTGTACCCGGTCATGTTACTGACCTATTGCCAATTAAAACACCACTTACTTTTCCAGCCTTTATTTTGTTCCAATCCCAACTTTTTTGAGAAGTGTTCCTGCCATCAAATTTAATTGTGCAAATGTTCCTGAAAGGGACCATTTCCTGCTGTGTGCTACATGTGAGAATTGACAACTCTTAAAAATCCTGACTTGATTCTCACTAAACTGTCCAAAGTGCATGTGTGAAAACAGTCTGTGTGTATTTAACCCCCCTCCAAATCAGCCAGCTTTTCTTTGCTCGTCTCCACTAGAAGATGAAAGCCGTTTGTTGAATATCAAACAACCTGACACTTGACCAGACTAACACAACTACCTCCTCCTCCTCCTCCTCTTTTTCACCTCAGTCACATTCCTGGAGAGACATTTAACCCCAATCCATCTACAGCTGGTGTGAATCTGTGAAATTCAGCTTTAAACCTTAGTGATGATTTAGGGAAGTGTCCTGATGATGATAACAGTAAAACCATAATCAATTTCATTTTGTTACTGTTTGCAAATAGTAGGATCTATAGGTTTAATTTAACTTTGTTCTTTTTTTATGTTTTATTGGAGGCGAGTGTCCCTCTGGAAAAAAAAAAATAGCACATAGGTTTATATGTGTAGATTTCAGGGGAACTTTAATGGCCAGAGTACCCATCTGGAGTAGTTTGTCTGCTGTTGGGCAACTTCACACAATGTCCTGATTTGATTCTCTTGACTGACAAAGTCTGCTTTTTATATGGGAAATCCCCTTTAATATCTATAGAACACAGATGCACACACAGAGACAAATTTAACTCCGTTTGGAAATTGACCTCACCAATTCATTAGGGTCAGTAAGGTATGCCATTACTAGATCGCCATGGTAAATTATGCAGAAGACATAACCTTGGCTGGAGCAAAATATATTCAGAGTTTCTACCTAAAATTGTTTGTTTTACTAATTTTTTTAATTACAATATGTAACTACAGTATGTAGACTAGATTCTGTGGTCTTACCTCAGGAAAAACATTAAAGGGAGTCGAAGTTGTGCAGTCAAAGTAAAATCAGCACAGGAATTCGCACGTAGTGAGCTGGAACTCAGTCTACTTTGTGCAGAAGAGTGAAACGATGCACTGAAATGCCCCTTCTTAATATGCACGCATGCAAAACCTGAAGCAGTGTTAACAAAGACAACTCCTAACCACTGCTGTGACACCCATTATCTCTGACTGATCTTTTAGGTTTTATCAAGCCAAATATGGCAAAAAAAAGCCTAGCTGTGAAGTTTTTTCATCACTCAGATAAATTCAGCTTCCACCTTTGCAAAAATATGTGAAAATTGGTGACACTGCTCTTAATCTGTAGTTTTGTATATAAAAACTTGGCATTAGCTGGACTGATAACATTTTGTTGTTAGCATCCTCCAGTTAGCATGCTTCTCTTACTGTAAGTCAGATACCAAATGGCTCCAGTTCACCTTCTGACAGCAGCAGTCCATCTTCAGCAGTCTGAAAGGTGACAGATGACTGCACAGCTGCGGCACACACACAGACACACACACACACACACACACACGCACAGCCAGCTAGCATATTTACATGTGAACACACATTTGACATTTGATCATGTAGCTGAATACAGTATTCTTTACACACACACACACACACACAGCTGCAGACAGTAAATCGATGTTTCATGCTGAAACGGTCTACAGATATTAACATATGTGTAAAACTGATAGATGCAAACAAATACTGACATGTCTGGACAGAATCAATAGATATTTGGATGGATGTGTATGTTTGGCAGAATGTGATTTGTGAAGGAGAAGCAGAGGACAGGTGAGAGATGGTGTGTGATGGTGTGTTTGCACACAGTGTGACAACAGGTGTGTGTATGTGTTGAGTCAATCATCGCACATGCACACAGTGGGATCCTTTTTGCTTGACAGCAAGACGAATGGAGGCGACAGATGCAGCCATAACTTTTACTTACAAAACACTGAGTGTGGATATAAGACACAAAGAAAGAAAGACAGTTAGGGAGAGCAGAGGAGGGAATCAAGGAATGGCTGGAGACAGGAAGAGAACGAGAAAAGATGAGATCAGTTTTTGGTGAATGGGAGGAAAGGCACAGGCTTGCTTTTCAGGCACAAATTAAAGAAAAGTGAAAACTGTTTATGTGGCTAGATAAAACCAAGCTTTACCATCAGACAGATTTAACCAGAAGAAGGCTCGGAGGCATACTTGGAGGAATTCAATTTAAAAAACCAACAAAAAATGGACACATCAGTTCTAAATCACGATTGTACTTCTGAATATTATCACTGCATAAAAGTTACACTCATTTATGAGATTTTGAGTATTACATGAGTAGCATTTGAAGCACTCCAGTACTGCCTTTTAGTTTTCAGTCATTATATCACAACACCAGAACAATTAGACTATCTGAGAAGCACTGCATCTAATGTTTTTACATCTCCTGACTCTGCTCAGATCTCTGTGTTTAAAAAGCAATTATGGCTATTTTTTCTTTTAAATCAAAACTTGTAAGTTCAGGAGAAAAACCAGAATTTGGAGTACCCTGAATACACTGAGTCATGTAAGCTACAACTTTGTAGGAAAAAAAAAGCTGAAAACTTAAAAGTAAGAAAGAAAAATCGAAACTTTGCCTTTAGTCTGTCAAAAAGTGCAGATATAAATATGTTTATCATTTTACAGACACTTAGTTTCGCCCCCAAAAGATGAAACACTGAGCTGGCGTTTCAAGATTTATAAACTCTGGAGCAAGTTTTCTAAATGCAGAGTTTTTGGATGAGAAATATGTCATTGTATTTGTGACTGAGAGCTAGAGAAAAACATTTCTTTTTACAGTTAACTGACTTACTTAATTTGCTTGCTAATGAGGACCTTCTCTTGCTGTACTGTAGCAACCAGTGGCTCATGCACACACACAAATCTCAAGCCACAGGACTACCATACTAACTCCTTCAAACACAATAGCTTGCCTTCTATCATGCTGCAAGCAGAGGTGGAGGGACTCATTTACACTCATTTAAGGCTATGTTTCTGTGTGCTGATGCTTGGACAGCATCATTAACAACAACGTGGAAGAAAATATAATTATTAGAATATGAATAATCAAGCTGGATAAATACTTAATCTAGTGTGAACACAGTGTTCATCTTGAGTTACTTCACTTTTAGGACTTAGGTCAGCCTTAGGGGGTCCAGGGATGGAGAACCAAGAGATTTGGGGGTGAAAGGGTGAGTTAGGTGTTGAGGGGGTGGGAGGAGGGTCACCGGCTAATGATCTTAAATCCTTGACAGGTCAAAGGTTTTCATGAGGATCCACTTCCAGGACACAATGGAGTCCTGTTCTTCCTCCGAACTGAAGCAGTCTATTCATTTACAGAGCATTGACCTTTGACCATCACCTCCCCCTCCCCAAAAATCTCCTGTGGAGAAGCAGTTTCTGCTTCTGACTTTAATACATGATTGTTGTGGTAATTTTCCATTTAATGTTATGCTGCTTTTGTACAACTCATCACACCAATGTGTGGAAAACTTTATGATCATAGGAAAAAGAGGCCTTTGTGGAAAGGGAACCTCATCAGCTATTCCAATACATTTTCCTTTCAAGTTTAATGATCCAGGCTCTTCTGACTGCCTCAACCAGAGATTTTAAATCTCTCCAATAAACATAGATACATGTTTTATTAATGATCATAGATAGACAGTTACTACTTTATATTTCTGTTTAACATAATAATGTCTACTGGTTTATATAAAACTTTCTTAATATTTGATTTACAGTTTCCTTTTTGTCTGTTTAGATTTGGGTAAAATAATCAATGACATCCAGTACAACAAAGTCATTATTAATGAGCTCATGAAATCCTCCATCCTACAACATGAATCAAAAACTCAAAAAAATGTTTAACATTTACAGAAATTTTTGAGCATAGTCGCTCAGCTGATACAGTTTTACAATCCAGATGGCAAAGATCGCTGTGTGTCTGCAAGCCATCTACCCCCAAGCTTCTTATTTTCATGGAGTATTTCACTTCACCGTCTCATATCTTCCCATCTTATGGTTTCATGTATTCACATGGAAGTTAATATTCTTTTCACTATAATGGAATTTGTTTTGCAGTCGTATTTCTGTGGTAGATATGCAAGCCAGTGGGCAGAGCCCAACTCAGTACATTTAAGCAGCTGAAGGTAAGGCTGCACACCAAGCTTTCATTTTCCTGGGAGATTTCCTGACCAATTACATAGCAAAAGGAATACTTACAGATGCTGATAGTGCCATTAATCTATAGCCACTGCATCATGAAATCAACATTTACAGCATACTTGTGTGGTAAAGGAATTGGTTTGACCATGGCTAAATTTATATATTAAAAAAAAAAAATGCTTTTCCTGCACCACCCTCACATACTTCTCTTTCACTCCTCACTTCCTTATCATATGTTTTCTCAGCAAAGACGGTGCAACTGCTTCTGACCTTCACTACACGTTTTCATCTTTGCTTCTTAAAGCAAAGATCGCGCTTTCTTATCATGCTGATTATTGATCGGGGTGGCTGTAGCTCAGGTGGCAGAGCAGGTCAGCCACTAACCAGAAGGTCGGTGGTTTGATCCCAGGCTGCTCCAGGCTGCATGTCAAATATCCTTGGGCAAGATACTAACCCCATGTTTGCCTACTGGTGGTGGTCAGAGGGCCCGGTGGCCCCAGTGTCCGGCAGCCTCGCCTCTGTCAGTGCGCCCCAGGGCAGCTGTGGCGACAATGTAGCTTGCCATCACCAGTGTGTGAATGGGTGAATGACTGAATGTAGTGCAAGCACTATACAAACACAGGCCATTTA